>APFE030026954.1:0-38690 GCA_000404065.3 Pinus taeda
ACCCATGGGTGTTACCGATGCTACTATGGGGGATTCAATGATATTCACTACTTTTATGGAAATGTTAACAAATGCATGAGGGCAAGACGCTGCTATGATGATGCAGGAGGTAAGCTTGAATATTGTCTTTTATATGTTCAATTATCTTATATTCCTTATTGAAGTATGCTAATTTATGTTTGTGGAATGCAGGCAATCGCTAAAGTCATTCCAACCCCTATAACACCTTATACAAAATCTAAGGTAATGATAGTTGTAAAACTTGATCAATATTTTGTGCATTTAGTTAACTTATTTCACTATATATATTTATTAATATTTGTGTTTTTACTAAGCGTACATTTTGTTGGCATGCAGGATTCATTTATGCCCCTCAATACAACCAATGTTGGCATGTAGGGATCATTAATTCCCCCATATACATCTAATGTTATGCAAGATGTAAGATTCAACCATTTATTTATGTGAGTTTGATTATGTTATTTGTTGAGAAATCTAGGGCATATATTTAATAAAGTTTTTGCACAACGACTCCATGATTTATGAGGTGTTACAAATAGCTACATCATGCCTTCAAATGGATCACCCCATCTGTTTTTTTTTCTTGTACATACAATACTATTTTAACAAGTAACCCAAGCAATATGTTATTCCAAAACATGATGTCAAGTTACTTTTTTAGGGTTTTTATGTAATCAAGAGGCATTTTTAGGGTTTCTTAAAGTCAAACCTTAGATCATACTCTTTTCCCTTTATGTCATTCTAGAGTTTATCCCATGCCCTAGAAATGAAATCATAGGGAACAAATACCTTAAGATTAAGGTTTCTAAATACGAGGGTATTTCTTAAAATATAAACCCATAAATTCAACCCTACTACATTTTATGATGCACCCTTTAAAAGGAAATTATTATACATACTTCGTGGACACCTATCTGTACTGATTAGTATTTTGGTTGCCATGATTATTTGCAACTTTACTATACATTTCATTGATCATTTGCCACCTTCATGACCTTATTTTAATGAGTCTTCCGAGATATTGTCATTCTATAATGGGACTTGCTTCTTCATGTGTTCATGAAACCCATGCCTCAGTCATAACAAAAATAATTGTCTTTTTCCTTTTTTTACATAAATTACATAGAATTATGATTAGATATGTCATTATGAAGACTGAACCTAGTTACATATTTCAACATTATTCATCTGTTATTCCATCTTATTATTTATATTTGTGCCTCACAGGATGTTTCTAGGGTGACTCCAACACGTATACAATCTGTTGGTATAGAGGGTCATGTTATGCCATCTACACCTAGACCAGAACCCCATAACATGCCCTCTACATCAAGTGTGGGTCTAGTCAGCATTCTCCCACCAGGACCATAACAAGTTTCTTTGAGGAGTCTT
The DNA here is from genome assembly GCA_000404065.3 of Pinus taeda. NCBI lineage: Eukaryota > Viridiplantae > Streptophyta > Pinopsida > Pinales > Pinaceae > Pinus > Pinus taeda. The sequence goes on from APFE030026954.1 coordinate 1,414, forward strand.
ATAGACTCACAAACAAGAATGTTAAGGCTCCTACTAGATATTCCTGCAAATGTTCAAATTAGACAAGAAATAATTGAACAAATTCAGTTATGGGAAATGTCATTGTTGGAGAGTGTAGCTCCTGTAAGAGATCAACAGGTAAAATTATTTTATTTTTTTTATAATTTCATTTGTTATGTTTAGGATCATTATTTTAGATATGAAAAATAGTTTCATATTTTGGTTGGGTTCTTAATAGTTCCACAATTTCATTGTAAATGCAGGAAGTAAGTGACACGGTGCCTAATGTATCTATAAGGGAACCTTCCTCAATCCGCAAGACTACAACAATGTCATCGGTGACCACAAAAGGAATGCAAGAAGTTACAATATTGCTCACTTTAGAAGGAAATGTCTTGAAGGATGAAACAAGGCTGAAATTTTATCACTTTATTTTTTGTCGTGCAGAACAATTATTTGGAAATACCATCCAAACGGATTGGAAGAAACAAGCTAATGCCAAAAAAGAGGAACTATTTAAAGATGTAGTAATAGCATTTGGTAATCCTGGATTTGATAAGGAACTTATTTTACAGATTGCAAGTAAATACATGCACTCAAAGACTTCCAATTTAAGGACAAAGTTGACAAAAAACTTGATGTATCCACGTCCAACTTGGATCACAGAACAAGTGACATGGAATGAACTTATGAAAGATGCCAAGTTTAAGAGGAAAGTCCTAAAAAATCCAAACTATACGCCATCTGCACAAGGAGGAGCTAAGAGATGCCTACGAGATACAAGAAAAGCAACCCAAGCTAGGGTGTCAAAAATTGGATCTCACAAATTAGGCTCTGGTGGATATAATAGTATTCGTCGTGGTATGGTAAGTGATATTTCCATCTATTATATTTTCTATTTTAGGCAAAGTAACCATGGGCACGTTGAGTTAATTGTATCTTATTAGTTATTTTACCTTATAGATATGATTATCTTTGTTAATGTAAGTTCACCAGTTTCAAAAGGAAGCTTCAGAGGAAGACCTAAAATATGTTGTATTACATGGTTCCCAAGGTCTTCGCCAACACATGATAAGTCGAGGGGAAAAAATAATTACTGGTTATGGATTTGAGGTTAGTTGTTTATAATATTATATGGATAATGCAATAAATCAATTGGAGGTTTTAATGTTATTATAACAAGTTAAAGTGTGTTTTGTATAGGAATCAGGTGAAACATTTAGGAGTGAGCATGGGGAGGAGATACAAGCACATGATGATTTGCTTGTTGCACAAAATCATCCAATAGTCATTCTTGAACCTTGGTAGGAAACCATTATTGAATTTCAACAAATGGGAGACAAAAATAATGAGGAGGGTGTTCAATGTGATGAGCATTCAACACCCACAATTAATGTAGCGCCTCCCAAAAACAGGACAAAAAGGATTGATATGTGTTAAATTTTAATAACTTGAACGTGCATCACTCTAGCTTCTAAAGAGCACACTAGGTTGTGAGGGTCCAAACATAAACTAATTGTATGTGCAACAAAACAAATTTTGAAGATACTTTGTTTTTTCGACGAGTACTTACATATTATGGGCATCACTAAGACTATTGCAGGTCCTAACTTGTATTATTTGTTTGATTATGATGAATTTGATATGCTTATATTTGTGTTGTATGTAGATGACCTGGTCCTAAAAGTTAGTTAAAAAAACTCTATCAAATGGTGCAAGAAGAAACTGGCAAGTGAAGTTGACATGAAGGACATACACCTCATGTGTTATTTCTTGGTCTTGGAGGTTTGGATGAGTTGAGGTGAGGTGGTCCTCGAATAGGGGTAAGTAAGCAATTGAGATTCTGAAGATGTTTTGGATAACGGACAATAAACCATAGGCTACTTTTATGATACATATTTTGAAGTTATCAGTAGATTAAGATTCAAATTTGGTTGATTCGTTAGTGTACAAAAAGTATATAGGTTCGCTAACATATTTGGTAGAATTTAGTAGTCAAATTGCTGTGTGCATGAGATTCCTTGTCTCACAAACAAGGGGGGCTTAGAAACGAATTTATTTTCCAGCTTGGCTACTAATATATGGTTGAGCTGAGGTTGCTGCAAATATGCTCCATGGTCTGAGGTATGCGAGGTACTTAAAAGACACATTGGCACAGTGCTTTGAGCTGCTGCATGATTTAGTGGATTTTGAGCACATAAAAATGTTGATTTATGTACAAATGGATTTACAGTGGTTAAGATATAAACATTATGGAAATGCGAAGTGCTATGTTTTAGGGTTTGTTCTTCAAATATATAGTTCGCTGACATACATTCATGGTAAGAGATGCAACAGAGGATGCAGTTACCAAGTGTGCTGCATAAAAGGCTACTATGTGAGATCCATTAGGCCCTAACTTATGAGGCAATAGGATACCAATTTAACTCGAACCTCAGCTTACTGATGATGATTTTCCAATTTCCCATCGCAATAGTGTAACGGGGTGACCTTCTTGCCCTGCTTTGGACAACTTTCCTGGTTGATTTTGCTCAAAATCTGATGAAATATTAGGAAAATTGTAATTTAAAGTTATTGAGTCCCACAATTCATATACCTTGGGAAAACTTGGGGTTTTCCAACGTGCTGAATCCATATCTGCATTCAAAAATACAATTTAAACAAGAGAACATTGTGATTTCACCATGAACCTTATAGAATAGGATAACTAGAAGAATATAATGATTAGCCTCTTTCCCAATTTGTTTTCATTGGAATCTTGCTATCCAATCTATGCTGAAATTTATTGCAATGGTAGATTCTGATAATATGAACACAACAATTTTGAAAACACTACTATATTGAGATTATGCTTTACCATGTGAATTCGATATGTGCTATTTCATGATGCAAATGGAATGTTTACCCAGTTTTCACAAAAATCCCTTATCCTACTCCTTCCATAAGATCTTCCCAATTTGATGGTTGAATTTTTATCTGATATATGAAATAAAAACCTATCATCCTACTCCTTCATGATAGTTGTGAATGATGATAGTTAAGACACTTGAGCATTGTCATTGTCTTGCTGTCACTAAAATTGCACATCTATACTGGGTCTGAAAGGGAAATGCATACAAAGACCAATAAGCATGGCATCTATTAAGTAGCCCTACCCCTTAGGCATCCCTATATAAGCTGTATTATTGGAAGATTGAGATATTTGCACTATCAGCTAAAGTAGTTACAAAATGGCTTTTGATCCTTCTCAACATTGGTGAGGTCAGAGGACATTGCAAAATTTAATCTCCAGCCAGAGTCTGTAAATAAAACACCATCCGGTGAGACTTTTGTGAAGCCAACATTACAGAAGGTATACTTTCTCCTTGCTTATGATTTGTTATAACTCACAACTCTATGTAGGCTTTGGCATTTATTTTAAGCTAGATCAGGATGGGCTTATTTTCCATAGATGACTTTTTACGACGATCGCTGATACTTATTTCTTTATTTATTTTTTAACCATCATATGCTGACCATTTTTGATGATGCTAAATTGAATGCACTTTTTCCTGTTACCTAGGGCATATTACCAGAGATCCTAGAAGATTTACTGGCTGCCAGGAAAGGAGCCAAGGAAAACCTAAAGGTGGTGAACTAAGTGCTTCCTATGTTCATGTTACATGCTTGTATATTTTCCACTTAGCATCTCAGTTTTTAACTTCCTGTAATCTTGATTAGGAGGCTAAATATCTTTTTGAAAAGGTTGTCTTGGATGGTCAACAATTGGCTTTGAAGGTAATTACAGCTTTGTCAAGTCTATATTAATTATGGCTTGGACATGGAATAAAAGTAAAACTAGGTATGCTGGTGAAACGCATAAAATACTTTTAATTGTGTGCACTTATAGATCAGTGAAAAATCAGTTTATGGGTTTACTGTTGCCACTGTTGGGCAAATGCCCTATTTGGAGATTTCGTCAAGTGTGATGAGCTATAGTAATTTCACAGTTCTTCCATGGAGAAAAACATTAAGTCCATGGACACCTTGATTCTCCCCTTGTTTTTCCTAGTTGTAATGTTATTGGTGCTTCTTTTACTTACAAGATAGAGATGCTTGTAGTCCTCTCTTATTCTATATATGCATGTATCAACCATTCACATTGATTATTTTTGGGCATCAATTATATCCATGTAATTCTTTTCTTCCTCCTGGCATAATGTTTTGGGTATGAATTGTAATTAACAATCTTGTACAAATAAGATCGAGTTCTTGAATTGCATTAATTAGTCATGTGTACTTGTACAACTAAGATGATATGCTTAGGCCCTCTTATTATATTTTGATTACAAGTCCAGTTTGATCTTTTGACACATTCTCTGTTCCATTAGACAATATCGATTTTACGTATTGTTTTAAAATTTCATATCATTAATCATCTCAATTTTTTTTACCTGTCAGGCCGCCAAATGATAGAGCATACAAAGAGGCTAGTTGAAGAAAGGTTCACAATAGTTCGTGGTTACCAATACAATGCTGAGGTAGGCTATTATTTAGGAACTAAAGGCATTTGTAACCTTTTAACTGGATCAATAATGACAGGAAGTAAACTTGTATTGGTGATAGTCTTAGTTCTTGAAATCATAATGGGTGATCTGATCCTAACCAAGCTTTCTACTGTAAAGCTTGATATTATATTTTTATATTTGAATCTAGGTTGTATATGGAGATACAGATTCAGTTATGATACAGTTTGGTGTACCAAATATAGAAGAGGCCATGATGCTAGGGAGGGAAGCCTCAGATTATATTAGTGGTACATTTACAAAGGTACAATGTCAAGAATCTTAAATATCCGTGAAGCCTCTAGAGTTCTTAATGTTGTTTTTGTAGGGATGAATTTTTTAATATCACCTTTCTTTTTAAAACTAATCTTCTTTTGACATTCCACTTCCATGAGATCTTTGTAAATATGCACAGGACAAGATGATCAATTATGCTTTTTTGTGGCTTATCTGCATCTGTTTGGTGCATCTTTGGCATCTAATCAGTGCGTTATTCCTATTAAACTAGAATTTGAAAAAATATACTACCCATACTTGTTGATCAGCAAGAAAAGATATACTGGGTTGTTTTGGACAAAGCCAGATGCTTATGACAAAATGGATACTAAAGGTGACAAACCTGATCTTTTTGTTTCAAAGACAGGCCTTAGTGTTTGTGAAGGCTCAAAATGCTCTTAGAAAAATAATTTATTTGATGCCTTCTTAATTATTAAATATTCCTGATCTTTTAAATATTCCATATCAACAGGCATTGAAACAGTGCAAAGGGACAATTGTTTGCTGGTGAAGAACTTGGTTACAGTGTGCCTTCACAAAATACTCATTGATCGTGACATACCTGGTGCAGTGCAGTATTTCAAGAACACTATTTTTGACTTGTTAATGAACAAAATGGATTTGTCTCTTTTGGTGATAACTAAGGTGAGAACAATGAATCCTTATGCATGTTTATGACCAAATTTGTTTGACCATTTGTTACTTTTGAAATGGAGAAAATATGATAGGGGGAAGAGGATATTTACATTGCGAGCAAGTCACTTATTACATATTCCTGGTTTCAAGTGTTAGAAGTATATACTATATACCTAGTTGGGGCAGGCCAAGGAAGTTTCCTTTTTAAGTTTGTCATGTTTCTTCTCCCTACATTCTGTACTTGGAAGGGATTCAGTCAATATTTATTTCTAGCAATTGGAGGAGGAAGTGTCAAGGGAGGCTCTTACACAATTGAAGAGAATCAAAACATGACAATATATAATATATCTGCATTTCTAATCTCATCCTGAGAACAATTGATTACTGTTTAGCTGCGGCAGAAACAGATGTTTGCAAGTCATATCCTTTATCAAGGCTATCATCATATTCTTAAGGGAATTGTTGTTTGCCTGTGCTAACCATCTCTTTGTTGAGTCAGGGTCTCACAAAGACTGGAGATGACTATGCAGTGAAGGCAGCACACGTGGAACTAGTTGAGTGCATGAAGAAGGTAAATACTGGAAATAACTTCTCAGAACAAGTATAATGAATGGTGAAATGCCTTCTGGTTCCATTTCAATCCTATCTCTCTATTTTTATTACTGCAGTGCATCTAAAGAATCTTGTAATATTTTTCTTTTTACTGTCGTGTTTTAAAGCCAAGTTGCCCCTGGTTTACAAAGGGATGCTGCAACTGCTCCATCTGTGGGTGATCATGTTCCATATGTCATCATAAAGACTATAAAAGGTTCCAAGGTAATAATTAACCCCTTCTGTGCTCAGCATAAGTCTCGATATTGCACTAAAAAATGGTTATTTTAATTATTTTGTTATGTTTTATTTGGAGGCATAATTTACAGAGGGATTATGGATATAATGACTAATGTGTTTACTTGGGCTCAGGCATATGAGAAATCTGAGGATCCAATTTACGTATTGGAGAATAACATCCCTATTGATTGACAATATTATCTGGAGAATCAACTGAGCAAGGTGAAAGACCAAAGCATCATCACTTGCAGTTTATGCTCTTTTTGAAAATTTCACCAGTGTTTCAAATATATCTTGATAGATAGTAATTCTTTCCAGATAAGTGTTTTTGATTAGTGCCTATTTTTGCTCTGTAGCCACTACTGAGAATATTTGAGCCCATTTTGAAGAATGCAAGCAAGGAGCTTCTTCATGGTAGTCACACACGAGCAGTTTCCATATCAACTCCTTCAAATAGTGGAATTATGAAATTTGCCAAGAAACAACTAAGTTGTATTGGTTGTAAAACACCTATCAGGTATTTCGTTAATACAAGTAGAGGGTGTCCTGCATGTGGTTTCCTTGCTTATAGTAGTGCACAATTGAGAGTAACTATTATTTCAGTTTGCCACTTTAGAAAGCTACTAGGGTTCATCTTTTTGATGTGGAAAAATCTATGAGGTTGCATGATTCCATGCCTGCTCTCCTTGTAAGAAACTGTCTAGCTTTCTTATAATAAGAATGTTTGGTTAGGTTGCTTCATACTGAAATTCATCATGTTACCTGATTTCATGTTTCCATTGCAGCAAAGAAGATCAGACACTTTGTTCACATTGCAAAGGAAGAGAAGCAAAATTGTATCAGAAAACAGTTGCAAATGGTAAGCTGGTATTCTAATACCATTACTCTTTACTTGGAGAATTTAAAGTAGGCCTTGTGTCTATTTTTCTCACCTAGATTTTCTATCATATGGCACTAATATTTGATCAATGTCAGTGAGGGAATTAGAAATGCTCTTTGGTAAACTATGGACACAATGTCAGTAGTGCCAAGGCTCTCTACACCAAGATGTTCTTTGCATAAGGTTTTTGAATGCTATATTTCAAGTATTACATTTTCATAACATGATTTAAATTTACATTATGGATGTATTTTTTTAACATTTGTGTGATCATGTATTTGTTTTTAATTAATAGGATATTTTTTTTTATTCTTACAATTACTATCTCTTTTATACTTACATTGATGTCCTAACTGAAGCAGAGGTGCAACTAGAGCGCTGGCAGTTTTGAGGATGCTACCTGTGTAGCTTGTAATTTTTTGTATTATCGAATATTTTTGTTTTCCTGAATTTTCTCTGGTGTATGTTTGTTTGATTTAATGGACCAGGGAATTTATTTGGTCCCTGAATCAGGATGAGCATGGTTTATTTATTGTACAGTAATTGTCAAGTCCTTGTTATTTAATGTTAACCAATTCGATATATCTTTTCGCCTTGCAAATGAGATGGAGAAAAAGTCCAAATGGATACATACTTCCCAAGGCACACCCTATAAGTGCAACGTGCACGCATATCCCAAATTTTAGGAGAGCAGACACTATAAAACATAGTTCTACAGGCTTACATATGTATATCCAGACATGCATATAGTTGAATGAATGGATGGATGGATAGGTAGATAGAGATGGATACACAGATAGATTGGTAGGAGCAAATCCGAGCTAGAGGAGGACACAAAAGGATAGGCACTATGCACAAAGAAGCCATCATATTTCTCCCTCTTTCAACAATTTATGCTGATTTGAAAACTTTACTGGTCATTGCATGATTGCACCCATCAAATGAATAATCCGATGATGATTTGACAATTATACCACAAAATTAAAGGGTATATATCAGAAAGGCCCTTGGAACATTTCTCCCCATATTCAGAGTCCTGTATGTCATCTTCATGATACTAATTAGAACATTTAGATGAAAACCCTTAGCAACCACGATTCACAATGATCATGAATAGAATTGAACCAACCATCTATTGATTTGCATATCAATATTTTCTGGCTAGTATATTGGATATAAAGTTCCTTGTGATGCTCTGCTAGAAAAAAGTCATGCTACCACTCATTTCTTTTGGCATTTTCTAATGAAGTGTGCTACTTGAAGCATACATTTTCTGACTTTCAAATTCTTGTGCACAAGAACATGGCCTTACCTATAGTGCCATTTTAACTTTTACAAAGCTTCCTATTCACATTTATTAGCAAGATTTTGGTTAACACCTTTAGGAGAAATCAAACTTGTTACATTTTTTACATAATGGCATGCATAAATCAACTAGGGTTGTGTGAAATTATAATTATATTAACCTTAAGGTGAAAGAATTTTGTGGACCAAGAAAGGTTAGACTAATTGTTTTCAATACAAATGATAAAGTTTGCATGATGGTCATATAGCCTTTAGGGTGTACTTTAGTCATGCACATTTATAAAATACGTGGTACCACAATGGTACTTTTCTTCTATGTCACAAGATTCGTTGAATTTCAACCTTGGGGTTTGAATTTTGGCGAACCTTAATTTTTTTTGAGGTTTGGCAAACTTTAATTTTTTTTTTTGAGGTTTGGCGAACCTCATCGAACCTCATGATCATTAACCAAGTCCATCGATTAAAACTCATAACTTCATGTCATAACTCAATCTTGTAATCTATCCTTGTAATTTTCGTAGCTAATTGCGAACCTCATCTGAACCTCATCAAAAAATTCGAATTTGAACTAAACCTAATCATTGCCAAACCCATACTTGAACCCAAACCATGTGACTTAGCTTTGTTGTTATGTAATGAGTTAGTTAGTTTAAGTTGCTTTTGATTAGGATTAGGTTAGTGGAATATGAAGTGTCACTTGGCAATATGAGGAGTCGCTTTGATTTGGACAGATATAATGATTTTTTAAAATGGTAATCTGTCTCGTCTTTAGGTATTCCCTATTTCATTGTTGGTGCTTTTAGTTTTTTGTGATTGTTTTATGCATTTACAACATATTGGAGGAAAGGTAGCATGACCAAAGGATTGGTTGGCATGTGTACAACAATGAAGAGTCAAGTAAACACTAAGATGAAGACATCACATCCTGAAGTTGGTTTGTAGTTAGTTTTGAATTTTTGTTTGTCAGTTAATGCTGTGATTTAATATTTGATGGGTCAACATAAAATTACCATTACTATTTTTCTAGGAAAAGTTAGTATTTATTCAGCCACAAATCACTATAGAAGTGTAGTAAGAGCTGTAAAATTTCCACAAAAACACCAATCACGACAATAGGGCTTAGGTACTACAATAAACAGACTTCCACGGGCTTGTGTACATCACATTAACAACATGCAGGCTTCTTGAGGTAGTTGTTCATTGCAATGATACGGAGTTGTGGCAGTGATACAAAGTTGTGGGTAGGGCTGTAACAAGTCATATACAAGAAAAATAATTGCATACATTTCACAAATAAGGAAAAAAATGTCTAGGAACTCTTTTAGAGGTGTCGGAAGGACAGTACAGGCCTTGGGCAACAATAGGAAACTCTCAACAAGCATGAGTAGGGTTGTACAAGACCACAGGCCCCTGGTGTTAATTGCAAACACTCAAGCAATGTGGGTATGTACTATGCATTTAGGCTCTTCAACGACAAGCTTCAGAAGTTTGTCATCGACCTTGATTGGCAATAAATAGAACTTAGACAGATAACCTAGAACAGTCTCAGGTAGGGAGAAAGAAAGGTTGAGTAGTTTGTAATAGACCTTAACCAATGAGAAACAGAGATTGGTTGATTTGTAATAGGCAATAACAGTGAGAAACAGAGGTTGGGTAGGCTGTAGTAGGTTGTATCAGCGTTGGAAAAGGGCTTCAGTGATGCTGTAAAAGGCATCTACAGAGAAATAACAACCATGAAAAAATGGCATAAATAAGTACCCTTAGTAATTTCATGGAGTTCAATTAAAAGCTTATTGGACATAATTTCAGCACATAGAAGCAATATAAAATCAAATAGGAAAGCCTTTAGGTAATTGGATCTAAATGAATTTTTACTACCTGAATTCAATATCCTCATTGAGTAGGAAGAATTTCACTACAAAGTTCAAGACACAGTAGTGGTTAAGATGTTGATCATTGTCAGATGCTTCTGTAGTGCAAGATACATCTCAGTATGGAAAAGGGTACAACGGATGCATAAAACTTCTGAGAAGTTTGGGTTTATTGCCTTGAAAGGATGTTTTTAATGCAAATGAAGGGGAGGGAATTGATTTCAGATCAATTGGTGAAATTGAAAGGCATGATGGACCTGATATGGACGAGTGGTAATTGAAGAAGACATGGTGATAATCCTAGCCTAGATGCAGAGAATATGAAGGGTTGAAGCCCATGTTTTGAAGACCCATAGAAAAACTGCATTTTATGCTGCTTTTTTAGTTTTTTTTTCCATGAAATCATGTGTGCGCAAAATGGCAGGCCTTGCAATGGTTGCACCCAATAAAAAATCACAGCAAGGCAACAATAATAGGAAGGTGTTAGGAGACATTGGCAAAGTGGTGGGAGCTCGGAACCCCAAATGCAATTCAACAAAGACATGGTGATGGAGTATGTTGTTTTATGTTATTTATTATCCTTTAGATGTATAAATTCAATCAATTTGTTGCTAGATTTTTGTTTCTTTCTATTTGGTGGCCTCTGCTTCTAATGTCAAGTCCTTCATTATTGCATTGACTACTATTTCAGGAGGTCTAGCGTAAACATGGTTGTCAATGCCAACAAGGGAGCCAATCCCAACACTCAGGTAAGTTTAATCAGAGTCAATTAAGCAAGCTGAAGTATTGTTTTTTGTAAAGAACTGGGTCTACTGTTTATAAAGGACAATCTCTTGGGGAATTGAACTAGCAACCAGGCAAAACCTCTGTGTTCAGCCACCTGCTTTTTCAATCTTCCTGCCTATTATTCAGTTTTTCTGGGCATGTTTAATTTGTTGCTCTTTGTCTTCATTTCATGGGACTCATTCTGTTCTCTATTTTCTGTGAGCCCAAGCATGGAATCTCACTCTTTAATTTTCCCATTTTGATTCCAGCAATTCCAAGCAGATGATATTGTTGTTAAGGCAGAAGCCAAAGCAGAGGCAAAGGCAGTCTAGGGAAACAAACAGAGGTGGATTGTTAGAAGGAAGGCTGAGAATGACACTGCTAGAAAGAAGGATAATGTAGTTTCTATCGGTGATAGCGTAGAATCAAGTGCACAAGATGGGGGAATACAAACATCTGGCCACCTCAAAGCAATGAAACCCATAGCACAGTCACAGACTGCAGTGCTAACAACTCGAACTGAGGTATGTCTTATTGATTAATTTTATTAGTTTTCTCATACTATTCTTGTTTTATGTACTGGTTCAAATCCAAATATATATCAACCAAAGGTACCTACATCCACGCCCAATTACTAAGAGGTTTTATAGCTGTAAAATTGATTTATGTTTATCTATTATGTAGTTTGGATAAAAATGATTAATAATTTTGATGGGGGTATTTCAGGACGTTCAAGAGGTTCTCCCTAGCATTGATGATGGAGACCTCAGAAACCAATTGGCAGTTGCGGAATATGTTGGAGACATATGCAAGTCCTATCAGAAGATTGAGGTATGTTTCTCTATGAATGATTGGAAATTTGTGTGAATCTGAAGGTAAATTTTGAATTTTCATTTAGTAATCATTGGCATTCCCGTATGTCCAGAACATGAGCCATGTACCTCTAGATTATATGAAAAGGCAGGATGAAATCAATGAGACAATGAGGGCAACCCTGATTGATTGGTTGATACAGGTACAAATTAGTTCCTATCCTAACTTCGTTTGCTGCCAATGTTGGATCTAGAAGAAATTTATGTGGACAATTTTTGAGGCTTTACCTCGAAATATTAAATTTTGCAGATGCATCACAAATGTGAACTAATGCCAGAAACATTGTATCTCACTATAAACATTATGGATAGATACCTTTCTATTTATATTGCTAGGATGTGGGAATTACAATTAGTGGGTATCGCGGCGATGTTTATAGCTTGCAAATTTCAAGATACCTGCACTCCTCAGGTAGGATGACTTATTGACATCCATAAGCATGACTGTAAGGAAACCTTTTGAATATATCTAATTGATAGAATACCTGGTTGGCTGTTGAATATTGAAATAAGAAGAATCAATTCATATTTGGTTACAGGTCAATGAATTGATTTGCATCTCAGGATACCAATACACATCCAAAATGATAGTAGCCATGGTAATTATCTCTAGCTGATATCTTTATGTTTCATTTAATTACAATAGATTTTAAATATTCAGTGTGAGTGATACATTGATAATGATACTTGGGAGGAGCATACAATATTAAATCGATTGGAATTCAATCTTACCGTTCCCACTCCATATGTATTCCTTGTCAGGTTTCTCAAGGCACTTGGTCCTGACAGAGTGGTAAAGTGATGAACTCTACTGTTTCTTTTGTATTGTCAGAATAATCTTCTAATGTATTGATCAAATTGACTTTCAAAATGCTTCTGGAAAAATGATATTTTGGTTTAAATGTCTTTTCTTCATTGTATTTCCTAATAATCCTCTCCTTTACAATAAAAAATTAAAATGTATTATTGCATGGTTCAAATGTATTATCCTTGCTGCTGCTACTATCTACACTGCTCAATGCACTTTGTAGAAGGATCCATGTTGGAGTAAAACACTTGCTCTTCACACAGGCTACTGAAAAGAAGATCTCAAGTAAGTATTCTAGTTCTCAAGGCACCATGCTTTTAATGAGTTTAACCTTCCAAAGGATACTTACTCCTAAATATCTTAGGAATTTCCATGAATTACGCAATCTCTAGATTATATATCCAAAACCTAGTGGACCTGCTACAGCACTAATTTACTAGCAACCTGTCTGAAATGGTATCTAATTCTACATATGGGAAAGATTGACAAATGTGCACATCAAACTATCTTGGGTGTGTGCACATTTAGTTGACCCTGTACATTGTTTAAGAATAACATTTGATTTACTTGTTCCAAGGAATGTGCAAACTTCATGGTTGACTTCCACTTAAGTGCAGGAAGAAATGAGCTGAGATATGTTCATGAGAAGTATTCAGATCCATGTCATGGCTATGTTGCTTTTTTATGCCTTGCCAACTTACCCAATGATGGCAGTTGCACCACCAGCAATGATGTTGTCATTTGTATTAGTGATAACATCGACTCAAGTGCATAAGAAGGGGGATTAGAAAGACCTAGCCAACTGAAAGCCAGGAAACACACTGCACCATCATTGACTGCAATGCTAACATCTCAAAGTGAGGTCTGTGTCACTCTCTTATACTTTTCTTGTTCTTGTTCAACAAATATGCACAAACCAAAGACTGCAATGATAACATCTCAAAGTGAGGTCTGTGTCACTCTCTTATACTTTTCTTGTTCTTGTTCAACAAATATACACAAACCAAAGAATATCCATGTCCACTCCAAATTACTAGCAAGTTTTATAGCCTTAAGATAGCTTTGTGTTTAGTCATGTTGTAAGTTGGATGAAAATGATTAGTTATCTTAATAGCCTCAAGTTAGTGTTGTGTTTATTTATGATGTAAGTCGGCTGAAAATGATTAATAATCTTGATGAATGTATTTCAGGATGCATTCAGGGATTCCCATCAGATGCTTCCTAGCATTGATGATGGAAACATTGAAAACCAATTGGTAGTTGTTGAATATGTTGAAGATATATACAAATTCTATTGGACAATTGAGGTATGTTTCTCTGTCAATGATTGCAGTTTCTTGTTAGGGTGAAGGTAAAGTTTTATTTTCCTTAACTAAAATTTGGCATTCATGTATGCCCAGGACGTGAGTTGCGTACCTCCATATTATATGAGAAACCAAGTTAAGATCAACGCAAAGATGAGGGCAGTCGTGATTGATTGGTTGGTGGAGGTACAACTTTGTTCCTATGCTAGTTCCAACTTCCATTTGTTGTCAAACTTAGATCTAAAAGAGATTTATATGGTCTATCTCTTAGGCTTGACATCAAAATCTTAAAATTTTCAGGTGCATCTGGAATTGGAATTAATGCCAGAGATGTCGTATCTCACTATGAACATCATTGACATATATCTTTCTATTCAGAGTATTGCAAGGAAGAATTTGCCATTACTTGTTATCGCTGCAATGTTTATAGCTAGTGAATATGAAGAAGTCTGTCCTCTACAAGTAGGATGACTTGCTGACATCTGTAAGAAAGGATGTGTATATATCTAATTAAAATAACACTTTGTTAGCTGTATAAAAGTACATACACCAGCAATATCTACTCCTACAAAAGATTATGCTTTATGCTAGAATCAAGGAAGAATTTGCCATTACTTGCTATCGCTGCAATGTTTATAGCTAGTGAATATGAAGAAGTCTGTCCTCCACAAGTAGGATGACTTGCTAACATCTGTAAGAAAGGATGTGTATATATCTAATTAAAAGAACACTTTGTTGGCTGTATAAAAGTACATACACCAGCAATATCTACTCCTACAGAAGATTATGCTTTATGCTAGAATCAACACAAAAATTATATTATAATAGGTAACAGAATATTGATAAGAGCTGGTTTATACTGGGCTGCAGGTCAATGACTTCATCCCCATCTTCCCAAATGAATGCATGTCAGAACAAATAGTGGCCATGGTAACTAGCTCTAACTGATAATTCTTTGTCATTGATTGCAACATAATATCCAAACATTCACATTGACTGATCAATTGATAATAACTCTTCGCAGGAGTCTATGATATTAAAGCAACTGAACTTCAAGCTTACAGTTCCCACTCCATATGTATTCCTCCTCAGGTTTCTAAAGGCACCTGATTCCAACAAAGTGGTAAAGTTTTGAATGACACCACTTTTTATATTGTTGAAAGTAGCATGTGTGGCATTGATCAAATCTACTTTCAAAAATGCCTCATAAAATCTAGCATTCATGTTTTAAATTACTTTTCTCCATTGTATTCCTAATAATACCCAGCTGTACTGACAAGTCGTACTATCCATTATTCAGATGGAAAATCTGGCATTCTTCTTGGTTGAACTGTGTTTGCTTCAGTACATAATGAGCAAGCACAGTCCATCAATGCTTGTTGCTGCTGCTGTCTACACTACTCGATTCACCTTGAGGAAGGATCCATGTTGGAACAAAACACTTACCCTTCATACAGGCTACTTTGAAGCAGACCTGAAGTAAGCCTTACAATTTTTAAAGCATCATGCTTTTAGTGATTTTACCCTTCTAAAGAAATCCTACTCCTGGACATTTTAGATTTCTTCATCAATTATAGGTAGGCATTGTTGATTAGCTATGGCCAGAACATTGTGTCTTTATCAACTATATGTTGGAACTCAGCTTTTAACACCATGTCTGAATTGAATCTTTATCTAATACTAACATCCATACTAAGCGTCTGGAGGCGTACACACATTTTGTTAACTTTGTACATTGAGGTAATAACATTTATGTACATTGTTCTAGGGAATGTGCATATTTCATGGATGATTTTCACCTAAATGCAGGAGGAAATACACTGAGAGTTGTTCATAAGAAGTATTTAGATCCATATTTTGGCTATGTTGCTTTTTTAAGCCCTGCCAAGTTATCTATTGAAGACAATTGCAGTTCCAACAACTGATGAATATGTGCACCAGATTTACTTTTGGAGTCTAATTGAAGGTGGCCTATATGTTCTAAAATGAAGCTCTGTTGCATATATTTTGTCCTGTTCAACCTGCAAACTAAATCTGTGGCCAAAAATTTATGTTAAGCTCATGATTCCTCTGTGCTAATATCAAGGGGCTAGCGCGGATTCTATGCCAATGAGTAATGCAAAAAAGACACACGTGAAACTATGCAAGAAGGAAGAAAACCTCGAGAATGGAAGAATTTTAAATGGGATCCATCCCAGTACCCTTTTGGTACCCTTTTGGAAGGAAAGACAGTAAAGACGAAAGTAGGGTCATCCTTTTGAATACGTAAACCCCATTCCGGAATCATTCCGTGAGAAGAGTGAAGATAGAAAGACTAGCCAAGAAAACGAGCCGTCAAGGCATTGTGTTGCAGAACGAGGAGATCTTCTCCTACAATGGGGCCAAAACAAGAGGCCTCGTGGTTATAGAGCAGAATACATAAGCGTGGTTGAAGAATCTTCTATTCAGGCTAAGAAAATTATTCGGATCGATAGACATAATGGAAGGCATGACCAGCATACATTCAAAATGATTTTATTTATTTATTTTTAAATAGTTTTTTATATTGTCTCTAAAGAGACAAAAATGTAATTGTCTCTAAAGAGACAAATGAAATTGTCTCTAGAGAGACAAATCAAATTGTCTCTTAATAGACAATAATTATTGTCTTTATAGAGACAATAATAATATGTGTTCTATATTGTCTTTATAAAGACAAATTTTTGAGACATTATATTTTGAAACGCCCGCTGAGAGACAATATTTAAGACAATACACAAATTTCTTTTTGTCTTAAGTTAAGACAATTGACTCAAATATTGTTTTAAAACCCCCTACATGTAGTAGTGTTTGGTAGAAGGACCTTGATACTTTCAGTTTTGAGCAATTGAACATTTGATAAGGCATACTCACTTACTAATACAAAAATACATTTGTATTACTCTCTTGTACTGAACTTTGTAGCCAGGGAAAATCTACATAGATACATGGCAATGGGTCTGATACTTGAGATGAGGCTCCTACTCGAGAAAATTTGTTCCACTATCCAGAGCTTCATAAAGAAAGAATATCCAACAACATGGACACAACTTTCCCTTGTGATCCTATCCCTACAATTCCTGAACAAATAAATCAGAAAATCACTTGACATCGTATAGATTATCATCTACGCTGTTCCATCAACAATGAGAGATTCAAGGTCTTCAGTGTGTGGTAAAATCGTCAGCAAACTTATGACCTGAGCTTTAAGAGGATTAACAACAGATAAATTGAGGTCAGACCAGGCTACCAGAAATAGGCAAGCACAAGTACCTTTCACGCCCAATGTCTTCATGCCCAACTCTTCCCAATCACAAGATATCTTCAATAGAAGCCAGCCCCTTGAGGAAATGCTAAAAGCCCACATATCTAAGTTATTGTTATTAATCAGAACGAACTTCTCATTTTTTACATTCATACGCTGCGAAGCACAAATAGCAGCCCAATCATCGCTTATAGATTGAGGGATTAAAACATCAGCCCTTCTGATTCTGGAAGGAATGTTCTTCAATATTTCATCTGGAAAATGAATGAGTTGATCAGCTTTTCGTTTACCTTTTTCAACAAGGGCTTCAGAATCTTTGTCAGATGTGCCTTTTGTAATCCGACAGTTGTAATAGCGATTAAATGCTCGAATCAGAAGCTCTATTGGAAGCTTTTGTGCAATGCCAGTGACAGCTTCTCTCCATTCAGGGGTGAAGACGGATCTTAATTTGGGGTGATCTACAAAACGCTTCCTGTCGCTACCGCTTTTGTAATCTTCATCTCTTTTCAGCGACATGAATTCTTCTATCATTAGAAAGAATGCACTATCAAACCCCCAAAACTCTTCTTTACCACGGCTCTCCATATTCGGAGCACATTCAATTGCCAAGAGGTCGTAATTTGTGGCGAAGAACACTAGTGACTTCGAAGTAGATGTGTATGCTTAGCAAAACGTATAAAAGAATTGGGTCGTTGGGTGTTCCGTCGACCCAACACGTGACAGATTACGCCCATTTTAGATGGTGATCTAAATTTAGATCGACCCCATGGACGGGCGTCTATAACCACAACTTTCACGTTGATCCTCTGTCCATCTCTTAAGAAATTTGGAATAATGCCTCTTAATATCATTAATTTTTTTTAATGGAGACAGTATTTACATTTCCACCCAATTTTAATAGCGAAATGGTCGCTTTATATTTAATTTTAATATGCAAATTGTTATATAGAGGTGGTTTTTATTTTATTTTATATAGATAAAAAATATCATATATTAAATTTTTTATGTTTGGTTTGGAATGGACCTCCTTTGTTCTTGAAATCCCTAATTTAATCTTATTTATTTTATTAATCTTTAAATTATTTAGTTATTTGCTTTTGATTTAAATCTTATTGGGTGCCTTAACTTTAACTTTTTTCTTTAGTGATTTTTTTTATTAATTTTTAATAAAATTTTAATAGTTAATTGGCATTCTTGTTTATTAAAGAGTTTTCAACGCTCATTTTATATCATATTGCTCATTGGTTTCAATGATGGGTGGAGTGTTATTGTTATAATACAAATATATCTATATATATATATATATGGGTCTTTTAACTAGCCTAAATCTATTTTAACTCTAACGAGGGACCACATCTCCTAAAGTGCAAATCTCTTTTTAGAGGAAAAAGAGAATTGATTCCTCTAAGTGTTTGAAAGATTTGTAGTTAAGAGAGATCAAAGCTAATTTAGTTATTAATAAATAATAATATCAATAACTAGCAATTGCACCAAATGTTGCAATGAAAACTCAGTAAGTCAATAGCATATGAAGAAAGAACATAGATGAAGAGAGATGTGATATGTTATGGGATCTAGATGCTGCCAAGATTATTCCTTTGAAAGATAAATCACTGCTTCTAAGAACAACTATTAAATTAATTTATCTTTACAACATGTTTGCAAGGGCCTACATGAATGGAGTTCCCCATTTTCATGAGGTATTTGGCCTGTGAGCGTGTTATATGATAGGTCTAGTTGTAGTAACTTCACATATTTCCCCATAGTTACCAGTCTTTTGCAATTGGTAAAATTAGCTACCAAATGACCCTCAAAACACTACAATATATCATCTCCAAATCAACTCTCTTCATTACAGCTCTGCAAAATCGAAAACCTAACAATCAATCAATGAAAAAAATTTGAGAAAAATATAGGGGTGCTTATGCATGGCAGTTAATTAAGGTTTAAGGTATGCTTTCCTTCCATTTTTCCTTTATCTTTCACTTCTTTTGAATTCAAGGATACGTTGCTTTATTAGCCAATTTATTCGCAAACCCATTAATGTATAACTAAACGAACATATCGAACTAGGTCAAATGCTAATTCAATACCCATACTCATTAAATCTATTATACAAACCAATTCCAGTCTATCCTAGCCAAAGTTCAAAACACCTATATGGACCCAAATTGTATAGACAAAAGAATAAAAACTAAACTAATCGTTGAATATTATAATTAATTCATCTCTAAGTTGAAACTATCAAGCTCAGAAACAATGATGCACACCCTTTTCAATAAGCTCAAGATTAATCAAGAGGCAACACCTCCCCTCCCCTCTTTATGGGTGAAGAGAACAAGTAAAACCTCGGTAATGGGAAGAAGAAAAGATAAAAAGAAGGAGAAAGAAAAGGTTGGCAAAAGAATCAGAAAATCATAACAACATCGAGAGCGCTAAAGTTTAGAGCAGTGCATAGTGCATAGTTCTGAATGGATAGATCTCCTTTCATTGCTCCGATCATCTTTTCAATAGTATAGATGCATATAGAAGCAAAAAAATGTTCATGTTTTGGGTTTATTTCCGTTCTTATCCTCGGTTTCGCAAGATCCCAATTTTGCATGTAAGCAAAGTCAATCCCTCTTTCCTAGATTTTTGTATTTTTATCTTTCTTTGAGTTGATACAATCTTTTTACTAGCAAAAATGGTATGGTTTTTGAATACTTTTATGTTCAAAAGAAAAGTGATAAAACACTTTTCACATCAACAAGGGTATAACATATGCCAACCTTTAGTTATACGCCCTTCAAATTTTGATCCATTACACCTACACCTATAACTAAATAAATTATTATTCCTGCGGTTATGGTGAAATAGGTGAGGATTCCTTACAGGTCTAGTAGTCCAACTCGGGATTAGATTATATAAGATTGAGACTGGCTCCAAGCTAAATAAACTTAAATAAACTATCACGTAATTATGTTTTTAACAGATCAGAATTACTCTCTCCAGAGTTAGAATGACTGGGATATTTCTTTTCTTTCTAAATGTAGCTTACTGTATTAATCTGTTACTGATTATAGTTATGAATAATATCTATTTGTTATTCCAAAAAATTAAGTTACATAATCAAATTTATAAGTTGGAATGATTAGGATATTGAATTTTTTTAACGTAGTTTACTGTATTAATCTGATACTGATTATAGTTATGAATAATATTTATTTATTATTCTAAAAAATTAAGTTACATAAATATATGTGGTACTGATTACGAATAATATCTATTTTTTATTCCAAACAATTAAGCTACATCATCAAACTTACATAAATAAACTGTCACAACAGCAAATTCATTTCATCGTTCATATTCATGGTATTTACTTCATCTAATAAACATGTCACTACATGAAATTCATGTCATCGTTCATATTCATTTCATCGATTGTATTGACACTGTTTGGGCAGAGTAGAGCATATATAATACATTATGGATGTGATCAGATGAGTGAGGTGAGCACCGCAAAACCTCCGCAACGAGATAAGTGTACAGGCCAAACCAGAACTCAGCCATCCCGAGACGTTGTTGCATGATGAGCTCATAAATGAGCTTTGGCACCTTTGGCCCTATTTAGATAATTCCCCTTCTGCAACCAATTCGCCAAATAATTCCTTCTGCAACCAATTCGCCATAGGAAGGACCATCCATTTCTCAGCAGACACAGAATTTCCTTGATAAAACCACTGTCGTAAACAAAGCCCCGTTGCCCGAGCTGCTGACATTTAATTCGAATAGACTTGGGTAAGTGACCCAAGGTACGTGAAGCATGAAATCGCCACGCGCATGCCCTATGATGCCAGGTGTATATCATGGCTTTATCACAGAGGATCGCCACTCCTTTGCCTATACGTGATGCGTGCATGCAAATTATACCTTTCACTGGAAAACTAACACAATGGGAAAGCATCATAACTGTTTTATGCCTCCGCCGAAATTTCAGTGTCTTGAAATCACCCCCATCGGGGAGTCTAAAAAGATAGTCATACAAATGGAAAAAAATAATCAAATGAAAAAACATCATAGGTATGTTTCGAATTTTTATGATTTAATTATTGGATAAAATATTAATTTTGAATTTATTTATATAAAAATAAAATAAAATAAAATTTAACTTATTTTGTATATAAAATAGTTAACAAAGCAAAATAATAATTATTTTTTAATTAAAAGTTTGAAATTTTTTATATATAATTAGAATAAGGATTATAATATTATAAAAAATTCATAACTATTTAAATAATGTCTGCATATAAACATGATTTTGTTTTACATAATAGAATTAAGGATTTAATAATATAATATAAAAAAATCATTCTTACTTTTTGATAAATGTTTTTATATAAAGATAAATATTTCCATATTGGATTGAGTTTGGATTATAAATAAATTTGATGTATCTCTGATTTTAATATATTTTAATCAAACAATTTGTATGTAATGGTGTATGGATTTACTTTTCAGATTTATATGTATTTGGTTACCAAAAAATATATAGCCATATTTATGTTTTTTTTATAGCATTTAAACTTTGCAGAAAACAAAAATATTGAGTTAAAGTAAAGAGAAATAAATTTATATATATATTATATATAAATTATAGTTTTGAAAGTAATAGATATAATCAAATATGATAATCAATCTATCAAAATTCAGTCCACGAATAAGAATTAAACAATTTGAAAATAACAATAGATTAAAAGATAAATTGTAAACCGTAAAATAAATGCTAAAGAGATGTATATTTTCGAATGTTTCCTAATAAAAATAAAACATATTAATTTAATAAAAACATACAAATCATAATTCAACCATAACATGGTTTTTCAAAATACCCTAAACAGCTATTATTAACATTTTTGGAGTACATAAGAACCTTTTTAATTATAACCTTTGAGATGATATTTGTATATTTATTAATTTTTTTTTAAAATTACTTTTCTTCTTATTTCTATATAATATTGCATTGTTATTATATATAAATATTTATATTTACCAATTAAAAATTAATTAAAACGCATATATTTTAATATTTAAAATATAAAAGACACATAAAATATAAAAAAATATTTGATTTTTAAATAATTTATCGAAAATTCATTTACAATTATTATTAATTGAATAATTTAAAACAATATAATCAAATATTATATTTATTTAAAAATAAATAATATAATTTATAAGAAAAATGATATTTTCATAATAAATATAGTTAAAGTTTATTAACTTATAAAATATATATCATAAGTAGATTAAACTAATTTATAATATTATGATACATTACTTAGCTATTTAAAGATAATTCAGATATATCTTGAACGAGTGCATAAAGTTGCTATAAATACCCTAATTCTTTGAAAATAGTTGGAATACGTCTTAAACACTCATTTAAAAACATTAAATCATATTATCACATAACACCCCAGGATAAACATAACTACTATATATTGGTGTAGTTTATTGATACTCCTATTCACAACTCTAAGCTAATAGTGTTAGCATACCTGAAATTTAGTGTGAGAGTACAAATTTATTAAATTCTTTATTTAAGGATATTTTCCTATATGGAGAGTTAGGTTTTTGTTAACCATTTTGTCATATAAATATAGTAATAATAAATACATTATATATTTTAAATTATGTATTTTAAAATATTATTATTAAATTACAAATTTGTTTTATTAAATATATATTTTAAAATAAATATTAATAATAAATACTATCTATAAATTCAAAATTTTCATGGTGAATGGAGAAGAAAAACTTAACATCTTTTGGTTTTGGGAAAGAAAGATTTTACCTCTTTTAGTTTTGGTTACACATTTTTTGACCCTGAGTTTCTAGAGGGAAGAAGACATAATTTCGTCTGATTATATGAGAGCATCAGTTTAATTCCCCCAAAGGTGACTCCCATTCTCAACCCCTCCTCATCAAATTTGAGCTTATGACATAGTGGGAACTAAACCCCACACAAGCCAATTAGTCTCCACTTCATGGGTATATATATATATATATTATTTTTATTTTGAAATGAGTTATGTTGTTTTTGGCATGTGGTATTGATATGCCATGGTATTCCTCCATGGTATTATAGAAAAACACTATTTACAAGTTAAAACTATAATGGGAATGTCGGAAGAAGGAATTAACATCCTTCAATTATGTGTAAGAAAGATTTAATGCCCTCTAGTTCTTGTTACATGTTTTTTTGGCCTTAAGTTCCTAGAAGGAAGAAGGATTTAATGTCTTATTGTCACTGCGACAAACACCCTCCAAAATTTTGGTCTACATTTGAATTTTGGAGCCTAATGTGGATCTTGCAATCATTTTTTCCATAGTCACTTTATGGTCAAATGATAACTGTCGAAGTCAATTACATACGTGTGCTCGGTTTGTATCATATTCATGACACATTATTTTTAACAAGATTGAATATGCATAATGTAGTCCATCAAGAGAATATTGACACAATGTTCAACCTAAGTTGACAGTCAGGGCATGCATTCATTAACAGTGTCTCACTTTTGGTCATGAATGTTCTTTTATTTTAGTGTTTTCAAATAGTTTCTTTTGCGTGCCTTTGCTTTCATGAGTGTCACTTTCATGTTTCAACTATCACTTTCACTTGATTTCACCTTAATTAGTGTCATTTTCATGTTATCTTTTCTCTCGCATTTGTTTCTTTCATTATCATTAGCATATCAGAAGTGTCACTCTCACTTAACTCTTCATGTATCAAATGTCATCTTTTGGCATGGGAAGCGTCACTTATCATGTAAAGTCAAGTTTTTTCTTACTTCAAAGGGTAACTTTGGTGTTGATGAGTCCTAGTCATGTTTACATGTTTTACACTCATTCCCAAATATTTATGCATTGTCGCACAACTGTCATCACTTTCATCACACTCGGAGAGGTATGTTGTATCACTATCACATTGAGGACATCATATTGTTCTTACTTTCTCAGTGATCAATGTCTTGTCAATGACTGTTTCAGTGTGTGATCATGGTCTACTTTTATCTTTGTTCACCTGAGCTTCACTGGTCCCACAATTAGCCTTATCCAACAAATTTCACTATGGGAAACTTGACTTCGCTCAGCCTTCCTAAATTTCACATTGCATAGTCTTGACCCTCAAGCCCTGACCTTACCTCTTGGAGCTACATAGACACAGTTCCTAGCTTTGACCCTTGAGCTCTAGAATAGTGAAATTTCTTCCACCAGTTAGTCAAAACTACGCACTACATAATCTCAAACCCAAGCTTGCATCCTAACACCTTGAGTTGCGGAACTGTGCAATCTATGAGATTGTTCTACCTCTACAGTTGTGCATTGGGTAACTTCAAGCCTCAATACTCAAGCTTGTTCTCCTGCCAGAATTGTGCATTGGGAAACTACAAGACTCAACCTTGAGCTCATGAGCATCTAATCTTCGGAGTCACCTAGCTTGGCCTCCTGATGTTTCTACTTCCCCAACTCTTGTGAATCATGAGAGACCTCCAATTTTACACGAAGAACCTAGTATTCCTTTTTTTCGCTGTCCTACTCATTTTTTAGTTCCGATGTGGGTGCCTCCTTGCTATGATGGTTTTTGAAATTGTAAAATTTCTTCAATTCGATGACAAAGATGGATTCCATACAGTTAGTAATGGTCTCATTGAAATTAGTGGAATCAATTATCCTCACACCATGCATGATCTGATTCAAGCTTTTGAATACGATTTTACAATCCTTGAAAGTTCCAAGACTTATCAGGAGGTTGAGGAACTTTAACTTCCAGTGATGGTTATGTCAATATCTTGCAACTCCCATAAGACCTCCGAACTAAGTCAGATCTAGATTTTCTTGCAAAATTATTTTCTTTGTATTGTTTCACTGAATGTGAACTCCATCTTGAAAGAAGTTTTTTTATTTCAAATTTACTCTTTCTAACTTTCAATATTTGGGTTATGATAAGATTCAAGATTGTATTTCAGTTGATTCATCTCCATTCAAAGCTCTTGTACTTAACATGGGTTTGGAGTGTGTATCTCTCATATAAGCATAGAACTATGAATTTGATCATTTCAAAGACTACCTTTGGCCGACAGAATCATGTCTATCAAATGTCTTTCAGAATATTGAACTCCTAATTTTTCTTATGAATTTGATATGGTTAATTTGTTTCTTCACCACACCTAAAATCCTCTTGTGTTCTAGTGAATGAAGGCAATATTATGTGAATGAAAATCTTCTTTGTTCATTGTATTCTGACTAGTTTCATGCGTTTTCTATAGTACCATTTCTTTTAAATTACTTTGACAATTACAATGTTAGTGCATTATGTAGCCAATTACAAGAAAATGGTTTGTTATATTCAACACGTGAGGAAAATGATTCTATCATTCAAATAATTTACAAAGTTGTTCAAATTGTCTCCGATTCTTGTAATCTAATGAAGAATATCATGCCACAAATAGTCCATGTGATCATAATGTTAACTAGAATTCACTTTATCATTTTCCCACTAGTATATTCGATGACAGTTGTTTCACATCAATTAATATTTATGGTTTATCTCACTATTTGAATACTTGTCAAGAAGTTTATGTACTTTAGTCATTGCTGATGGTTATGTTAGGCCCTCACTATCTTGACAAGCCTTTCAAATATGATTAGACTCATTTTCGCTTGCAATATTCTCATCCTAATCCCACACTTTTAGTTGAAAATTCATCTTGTCAAGGATTTCAGGGTTTTCAAGAGGATTATCTTGAATTTCAAGATCTAATCTTTGAATTGTTGGAGCAATATTATTTGGCAAGCTTCGTCACAGATAAAAAGTTTTTATATTTTCTCATGCTCACTAAGCTAGGTAGTATAGGTGAAAATACATTCGTGAGAATCTTTTGAGGTTTGTTTAATAATGGTTTTCATCGAAAAATTAAGAATATAAGCTAGCCAGAACTAATGGCTATGACACATCTCTCTGCTAATAGGAAAGATCTTTAATTTGTTGTGCAAGTTATTCCAGCTATCATTTTTTCTAATGCACATAGTTTTATATCTATTTTCGTTTGTTATATCTTTGTGTATGCAAGTTGGGAAAAAATACGATGGCTACATTGGAAATTTCATTAGACGTGACCCTAACCTTTTCATTGGTTAGGATAGGAGTAGGTCTAGCTTCATATTAGTTTCCCTTTTACATGCATCCTACACTCATTTTTGTAGTATTTCTTGTGTTTTCTAACTTTTGTCTTGCATTATGCTTTGGTATAACCACCTTTTATCTTGTATTTCTAGTTTTGTCTCCTTCTTGTGTCTTGTGTTTTGTGTTTTGTTTAACAGGACTTCACATGAAGGATGTTCCCTATGGGCTTGAAAGATAATGTGGCAATATAAAAAAGGCCTTTGTGACACTGCAACATTTGGCCAACTTTTAGTCTTTCTTCTTCATCTTCGTTACAGATTTTGGTCGATGATGTTCTAATGAAAAATATAATCCTTGTGTAAGGAGAGCCTTGTGTATAACCATGATATCCATGTATATTCTAGAAACCCCATCACTATGCTTAGTTCTTTAAGTTTCAGTGTCTTCTACAGTTATCCAGTCAAGTAGAGAAGGACAAGGGGAAAATCTAAATGAGCAAACCAATATTAGAGGTATTATATATGTTTGACTAACAGAACAACCTATTTTTTTTTCAATAAGTCATGATCCCTCCTCCGCCCCATGAAATGAATAAGTGTCAATGCACAATCCTATATAAAATTAATAAATAAAGGGTGAAAGAAGAGAAAGGCTTCTCGTTCAAGGAGGTGAAGCAAGAAACTTTGTTGGGGTACTTTCGAGGCTCACTGGAAGCAAAGCAATGTTTTTGTTCCTTAAGTGACTCTCCCAGGGTACTATCCATGCCTTCTAGTGGTTTATAAACACCAAAGATGAAAACTATACTATGAATATCTTAAGCTCACAAGCAACATTACCCTTCTCCCATTTTGAAACATTATGTCATATTTGGCTCTATGATTGTGTTTAACCAAGGAAGGATGAAAGGGACTATGTTTATACATGGGGTAAGTGGGGAAGCCCAATTAATCTAGATGATGAATCAATACTATGTGGTGAACTAGATATTACACAAAATATTTGGCTAATGCAGAGTAACTAGAGTCCTACCAATGTGTCGCCAAGTGTTGTCGCTATGACAAACACCCTCCAAAATTTGTGTCTATATTTTAATTTTGGAGCCTACTATGGATCTTGCAATCATTTGCTCCATAGTCACTTTATTGTTGATCGATAAGTGTCGAAGTCACTTGCATACACGTGTTTAGTCCATAGCATATTCATGAGTGTATTCTTTTTTGTAAGGTTGAACAGACATAGCGAAGTCCATCAAGACACTACCTATGAAATTTTCAACCTACTTAGAGAGTCAACAAACACTTCCATTAATAGTCTCTCACTTTTGGTTGCGAATGCTCTTATAGTGCAGTGAGTTTTTGAAACTGTTGTTTTTACGTGCCCTCAATTTCATGAGTGTCACTTTCATGTGTCGACTATCGCTTTGACTTTATTTCACCTTAATTAGTGTCATTTTCATGTTAAGTTTTCTCTGGCATGTATTTATTTCACTGTCAGTTCTATATCCCAAGTGTCGCTTGCACTTTTCTCTTCATATAAAAAATTTCATCTTTTGGCATGGGAAGTGTCGCTTATCTCATAAAGTGGACTTTTGGATTATTTTACAGGGTAAATTTGGTGTTGATGAGTCATTCTAGTCATGTAGACATGTTTTACAATAATTCCCAAATATTTATGCATTATCGCACAAGGGTTGTCACTTTCATTACATAGTGTACCTTTTATGTTGCACTTGAAGAGGTATGTTGTATCGTTGTCGCATTCAGGACATCATATTATTCTTGTTTTCTAAGCGATCAATGTTTTTCATTCAATATTTGACGTTTGTGATAATGGCCTAATTTTTTCTCTGTTCACCTAAGCTTCACTGGTCCCGCACTTAGCCTTATCTAGGAAAAATTCACTCCCAGGAAACTTGACTTCAATTAGCCTTCCTAAACTACACATTGTACAATCTCGAGCCTCAAGACCTAAAATTGCCTCTTGGAATTGTGAATTGTGTAGTCACAGTGCCCATCCTTAACCCTTGAGCTCCAAAGCTGCACAATTTCTACCACCATTGAGTCACAACTACGCAATGCGCAGTGTCAAGCCTCAAGCTTCGAGCCTGACACCTTGATTTGGATAGCTATGCAATCCATGATATTGTTCCCCTTCACATTGGGAAACTTCAAGCCTCAAGCATCAATCTTGAGTCCTTGAACCCCTCAACTGTGTAATCTCCTAGCTTGTTCTCTTGTCAAAACTGTGTATTGGGAAATTCTAAGACTTAAGCCTCAACCTTGAGCTCCTAAGCCCCTCAAGTGTGTAATCACCTAGCCTAGCCTCCCAAAATTGCACATTGGGAAACTTCAAGGCTTAAGCCTCAAGCTTGACCTTATAAGTCCCTCAACTACATAATTCCTTAAGTCTATCCTTGGAAAAATGAACATTGGGAAACCTCAACCCTAAATCCATCCTAAACTACACATTGCATAGTCTCAAGGCCTAGTCTTAGGCCTTGGCCTCTGGAATTATGTAATCACTGATTTAATCACTTAATAAGTCACCTGGTTTGAGTCCTAACAAGTGATTTCATGAAACAAATTAGATTAGGAGTTTTCAGATTGATGTTGGCTTTTCATGAGTGGTTCATGTTGTAGGTATTCTATCTTATGATAAGATGATGATGGAGGAAAATAAGATGGAGACCATGCTAGAAAGAAACTATGGTGCTGAAGAGATTAGATTATCATCAGGCGAGAAGAAAAAGGAACACTAGAGTACAATAAAAGATAAAAAATAAATACCACGTTGAGGACTCCTTACTCTTAAGCAAGATGAAGGAGGAAGAACAAGAACATGCGCCATCTCTAAAGAAGACTCAAAGATAGAAACAACAAGAATGGCTTGACATTGCCATGTCATCAATTTCTTGGCATATCTTATCAAAATGTCATGTCACCATTGGCCACATAATTTATGGATTATGTAATTTCAAGATATATGAAATGTAACGTAAAGTGGAAGTCCAAGATCCATGTATAGAATATAAAAACACATTAGGGAATCAAAAATTCATAGAGAAGTCAAACATATGAAGGTGGTCCAAGAGTCACAAGGGAGGTGAATATTCACCCCATTTCTTATAATATACACCTTCATAGCTTACGAAAAATAGTTTTCACATTGGCTCCTCCTACTAGGCATTGGAGAGGAAGATAGTTGTTTTGGAGGAGCAAGTGATGGCTTTAATTCTCTACTATTGAGGCTAGTGGTATTCATTGTCTTGATGTATCTTGGAAATTTTACTTAATTCAGAAGGTCATTAAGCCAACACACTTTCATGCATATGTTTTGAATATTGTAAGACTATTCTTTCAATGTTTGTGATGTATGTTGTTTTCATGTGTACTAAGAAAATTGAATTATTTCAATGGCTTTTGTGTTTATCTTGTTGAAAGTTTGTTGTATTTTCTTTAACAATCATTGCTTCCTTGTGAACTATTTTGTTGGTTGGTCAACGATTCATTCATATGTATATGAACATGTGCCTTTTCTAGATTAGTACTATTACTCATCTCTAAAGGGCACACTTTTCTCTTCCATTTTGGTAGAAGGACCTTGATACTTTCCATAGCTGAGCATTTCACAAGGCATAAAATACCTATGTATTACTCTCTTGTGATGAAGTTTGTAACCAAGGAAAATTGATAAGGATGCATGGCATTCGGGTCAATACTCCAGACGGGGCTCCTACTCCAAACCCCTTGAGTGACAGATTTCTAATGCTGTCATCATGTCCTCTAATTATGGTTAGGACTTATCTAAGGGCATTATGTGGCTATAATACAAGGCATATCATCTTAAGGTGGGGCTTCAAATTCTGATAGTGGTCCTATTTGGATGGGAGCCTTCCAAAGTATTATAATAGTGATATACAATGTTTTTTTCTCATAGATTCATGGTATTCCATCTCCACAATAAGCTCGATGTTCATTTCAACCTTCATTTTTATTCATAATTATCAAAACTCCCTTGGTATATATGAATCACCCTTATCACCATCATTTTCCAATGATGAGGGGGAGAGGGCAAATTGTTGTAGATGAAGAATGGATCAGTTGGGACCATCCATGTCTAGAGTGTAAAAGAATCCATGATCTCGACAATAGAAAAACACCCCACAAATGCATTAATAGATTGATAATGCCAAAGACGAAACCCAAATTCAATGTAGCTTCATTTCCAATGAAGAATTTCTTGCACATGTGGGGAAATCGATACAAGATATGTAGACTAAATAAAACATAAATATTATGTACATGCAAGCTATGGATTTTAATTTCCACGCCAAAACTGTTGTGGGTCAACTTCTCCTAGAAATATAGGAGGAGCAACATGAAATTGTCTTAGTTTGGATGAAACCCAATGCCAATAAAATAAGTTGGACATCATTTAAGTGACACCTTTTTTGTGGGTAATTTAGAGTATTGATTTAGATTATGGTAACAATACACTTGTGACTATTCAAGTGGACTGCCACTTTGAATAATTAGTTATATTTTTAGCGTATTTCGTGTTCAATCTATAAATATGGTTCAAATATGTAGCCTCTTTTTTTATCATGTTCATATATATTAGAATATTTATATTTGCAAATGTAAAGCATAATTATATTACGATATAGGTATGTATTAACTTCCAATTTAGTTACATTTTAAGTGGGTAAAGTCAATTTTGGACTATGACTTGTCTTATCATATATTGTTTTTGATATACTGTAATACTTAATCTATCTAACTTACACAACAACAACAAGATTGCAAGGATCCTAAGAAAACACAAGGTTTCCTCAACCTTTAGGCCCCTTAACACTATTCAAAGTTCCCTAAAAGCTGTAAAAGACCTGGTGGACCCTAAGGATATGAAAGGTGTTAATGTAATCGCTTATTCATGTGGAACACCCTATGTTGGTGAAGTCGATTGCTCAATAAATTAGAGGATTCAAAAACATGCGATATACATCAAACATGGGAGGACCCACTCCTTAGCATTAGTAGAACATCCGGAAAAGACAAAATATCACGTCTGCATTGAAGATGATCATTCATCCTTAAGATTGATCATTTCCATCATTGTATGTTTAGGGAAGCTATAGATATTGAAAGGAGGCCAAGCAATTTGAATAGAGACGATGGCTAGAAAATTAGCAATTGTTGGATCCTTGTTATTTCTTCTTAAGTTTATATATATATATATATATATATATATATATATATATAAAAGTTTCAAAATTAATTATTTTTATTTTTTTTCAGTTTTTCAAATTGATTGTGTCGATTATTTAAGCTTGATCTAAATATTATTTTATTTAGTGTTTTGATTATTTATGTTTGACCGAGATATTTTTTTTTAACTATGTTTGACACAAATATTATTTTTATTTTATTATATTGATTTTATTAGTTTTTTTATTGTTTTGATTATTTAGGTTTGATCTCAATATTATTTTAATTTTAATTTTTAGATATTGATTTCATTAAAAATTTCATTTTAATTAATTATTTTCTTTAATTGAATATTAGCAATTATATTCTAACAATTATCTTTTGGTTAGATCTAAGATTTTTGTGATCCATAATGTAGATAAATGGCTCTCGGATTAATCACATTATTAGGATTTGGTCTTGAGGATGGACCCATTAGTTGGTTAGACCAAATCCTAATAATATGATTAATACTAAAGACATTAATCTAAATTATCTCTTTATATTAAAATATTATTTATTTAGTCAAATCTAATCCTTACATTATAAGGACTGACTTTTTTTTCCTATTCATCTATTTAACTTGATGCGAAGATCCTCTATGATGAACCACACCAGATAATTAATCATTTTAATGAAAATTTTCTTACTTTTCCTAATATAAATCATCAAACCCATATTATAATAAAATAGTAAATACTCCATCATTTTTTAATAATTGCCCGATCATATCATATGATATATTATATTCATTTAATATATATATATATATATATATATATATATATATATATATATATATAATATAAATTATATACCTATTTAGGTATTGGGCAATACACCTTTATTGGATTACAGCTTTCATTCTTGCTGTCATGATTGTTACATGTGCTCACGATCACGATACAAGCGCTATGTAATACCGAAAGTAATATCATTTTGAATGAATTGTCGTGTACGAAAAATACATATGCTACGATAGCATATCCCGCCCCACTCATGACGGTCGACCAAAACGTAGCTTTTGTTTGTTTCTCAACACTTACAGTAAGGTGTGACTGCATGCTCCAACATCATGCTTCACCTCACGAAGGTTATCGTACCCATGCAACCATATAAAATGGAGACACCCGTCTGCAGATTTTGATAATAATCGCAATAAACTTTGCCATTCGCAGGGTTTATTGTTATTATTAGAGGTGAGATTATTTTTTCATCTGAGGCGCCCATGGCCTCTGATGAAATACTGATTATAGTTATAATAATATCTCTGCTATTTCAAAGGATTAAATTACCTAATCAAATTTATGTAAATACACGTAGTACTAATTATGACTATGATTATAAATAATATTTATCTGTTATTCCAAAGAATTAAACTATAACATCGTTCTTACATAAATAAAGAATTAAATTACCTAATCAAATTTATGTAAAAAAACATAGTACTAATTATGATTATGACTATGAATAATATCTATCTACTATTCCAAAGAATTAAGCTACGTCATCGGACTTACATAAATAAACATGTCACAACAGTAAATTCATTTCATCGTTCATATTCATGGCATTTACTTCATTTAATAAACATGCCGCTATTCCAAGGAATTAAGCTACATCATCAGACTTGCATAAATAAACATGTCACAACAGGAAATTCATTTCTATCGTTCGTATTCATGGTATTTGCTTCACCTAAATTAACAAGGGAGCCACTGCCGTGGCGGTAGTCCCTGCCGGAGTGTGCCACAAGAACAATACAAAATTGTAATTAACAACGTTGGTTGACATTTATTCTATTTCATTAATCATTCATCATTCTTTTAGATCTATCGTAAAAATTAATTGCAGTTAATTAGATTGAAAAATAAAATTTGCCAATATAAAAAGGATATAGAGGTGTATACCTTTAGATGTATCGTAGAAATTAATTGCAGTTAATTAGATTGAAAAATAAATTTTGCCAATATGAAAATGATATAGAGGTGTATATTAGTTTTGAAGATATTTCATAAGTTTTTAAATTCATCCAAATATATTAGGGTTGACACTGTTTTGTAAGTTTGATAAATTGACCTGAAAGCTACATAAATTTTATCAGGTTGAGGACCACCTTGAAATATCAACAATATTTTGGTACTAAAGATACAGCAATTTCAATTAAAAAACCGGACTGAAACATGTATACTCACAAATTTCTGCTATATATTCACAAATATATCCTGCTTATACAGATCCATGTCTTCTATTTATAGGCTACAACTACAATCTAAGCATTGGATCAAGGTTAAAGATCCAATCTTTAGCCACTCATGAACCTAAATTCATTACAGTAATATTCACCTGATATCAAACATCATGGCTCGTATGTTGAACACCTTATGTATAAGAAAAGGCTCTTATTCTAGGATTTCCCCTTATGTACAGTATGGACATATGAGACGCAATTGCTACTTTGCTACTTTTCTCTTTTGTATATATATTTCTATATATTTTGCTCCACTGGACTGTTATTTTTCAGACACGTCACCAAAATTTTAGAAGTAGAAAAAGACGGAAAAGAAGCAGAAAATCAGAATGCGGTAAAGGATGTAGCTAATAGCACAGGATGGGGCTCCTTCTCCCGAAGGAGATGCGTCGAAGAAAAGGAAATAGCAGAGGACGAAACCTGATCAGGGGTTGCAGTCAATGATTCGACTAGACTCCAAACTACCCAATTTATTGGAGCCAAGAATAAGAAATATGGATTTATCATTGACTAGACTCCAAACTACCCAATTTATTGGAGCCAAGAATAAGAAATATGGATTTATAAGGTGTTGATCTGTGAAGAAGCCAAAGTCCTCCCTGAAAAAGTGATCAATATATCAGAATCAAAGTCCTCCCTGAAAAAGTGATCAATATATCAGAATCAAATGTCTGAGAAGACTTAAGAAAATTCAGACAGTGAATCTTACACGACTCTTTTGCTAAGAAATCCTCCATACTCATTCTCCAGAGCTTGTGGCGAGTCCCAGTTGAACAGTGTAATAACTCTAACATAAACATATATTCTATTTTCTTTGATATGACAAAATGTAATTTATTAAAAAAACGAAACAAATTATAATAATTATGAAACCAAAAGAGAAAGATAATAATTCTATATTAAAAAAAATTACTCAATTTAATAGCTTTCGTCTTAGTATTTAAAATAAAAAATTATCGTTCCTTAAAACATGTTTTCTATTACATCTAAATTAAAAAATACCAATGTCATTTTATATCTAAAAATAAAAAATATTTTATTAATTAACAATAATATTGAATATCCACATAATTTTAGATATCATTTAAGTAAATAAAAGCATAAAGCTATGCAACTAATCCTATATCTTAGGATAACATTTATGCATTCCCCGAGGGCACCATGTTAAAAATAGAATTAAAATCACAGCATGTTGCCCATCTCTCCATATTTTTTTTTTTATGGCGAGTCATTCTCTGGAACTTACCTTCCTTCACCTCTCATTTCGGGATTCCATGTGGATGTCACGTGAATGTTAGGTGAGCTTATTTGCTTCCAGGATCTAAAAAATTTAGTGGCTAGTTCAAAAACGCTTTAGCTTCATTTTAAATAAAGCGATGTTTAAAATAAATCCCATATCATACTCGTATATATTTTGAGCACAGAGCGGATGGTTTGTTCCAACATAGAATTTACATTAATTCAACATCGTTCAAGCTTCCATGAGGAGTAATTTTATATATTGTAACGTCTTTACAACAAAGTTTGTTCTTCAAACTCTGAAATGAACCCTGTGTGTAGCTTCAACCTTATTTAAAACTGCAAAGTGTTCTGAATTGAAGTTCCGCCGGTTATTCTCGCCACGCTCAAGACAAGGAAGCCCTAGCAAACGCAACGGTGGTATTCGGATGTTGAACTGCGCGTAGAGCGTGAAGGTGTACAGAAAAGGGGGATCGCCCTGGGCAGGAGGTGCGTATGGTATAATTTCATCCTCTAATCATACAAAAAAATCAAGCTGTTATTCCACTGCCACTTTTTACACCAACATACAATATGAGCACCTTAACAAAAATTCCATTACCTCGGAAAATCTCATGTTCATTGCGCAGTGGAACGACCCTGTATATACCTGCATCAAAACTCAGATCGCTGCTATAGTCAGAAAAATACTACCAACGAACTTTAAATTAATAACTGTATGAGCTGAGTCTTAATACAATTTATAGAATAATCGAGGAAAGCCGTAGCCAAACTATAGAGTATCAGTTATTATTGATGCTGCTATAGAGAAGCGTCCTAATATACATCAAGTTAAACATTACATAAAGCCCGAGGAACACCCTCGTCAGAAAAATACCATCAGCTAGTTAACATATAAAGCTTTGACAGGGACAGGCTTCAGGAAGGCTAGAGGGTCCCCAATGTCCAACGGGTCCAGCAGTGCCATAATCATATCTAAAATCAATTAAACTATCTGGGTATTAACTCTCTAAGTTGGTCACTGAAGAGGAAACTAGGAACGCCAGAACCCTTAACTGTAAAAGAAAGCAGAACCCTTAACTGTAAAAGAAAGCTTGCACATACCTGAGGAACCATGACAGAACAACCTCGAACCATGACAGAACACCGGAGGTTGTGCTTGACTTCCTTGAGCGCCAGAGGACCCAGGCAGAACCTGTAACAAAATCCATGATCAACATTACTATTATGGCAGTAAACAAAGAAGCAACCCTTTCCTCTTCGAGACAAATCTTATAAGAAGGGAATTTACCTGTCAAGGTCGCGCGTCAAGCCGAATCTACAGCCATGAAGCCGCTCTCTAGCTGCAAAGAAACCGCACAAGAAAGATTGCGATGGGATTCCTGGAACGAGCAACGCTTGGGAGTACAGTAGGATGGTTCTGTATTAATATAAATCCCATCGTAATTCATATGGTGTATCTACTTCAACGTGTAGGACATGCACAAAAGAAACGTGGCAGGGGAGTCGAAACCCTTTACCTTAAATTTTCTTTCTAAAGTTTTCAAAAAAATATACAGGCGTTTATACAAGCGACTTTAAATTTTTTATCCTAAGTTTTCAGAAAAGTCCGGCAATAAGAGGTAGAAATATAAACTTTGGATAAAAATGTATTTGATCAGCACATTTTATTTCAAACTTTGGTTTAAACCTGACATGTACCGAAAATATTACTCGGTCAAAGCAAATTAATGGCTGGTCAGCGATCTATCGATCGCTAATAGTCCCAGGCAGGGACTAATAAACGAATCAAATAATTTAATCTTTCAAACCTGGAAGAAGGTAAATAATAATAATTATTTAACAAACGAATCAAATAATTTAATCTTTCAAACCTGGAAGAAGGTAAATAATAATAATTATTTAACAAAAGCGTCGTTATATATTTATATATGACTAAACATTAACCATTACTCTCGAGGGTTAAATGGTTTTATATTCAAAATTTAATATGATTT
>APFE030026955.1:559-46464 GCA_000404065.3 Pinus taeda
GAGGACAAGAATTT
This sequence comes from Pinus taeda, assembly GCA_000404065.3. Taxonomy (NCBI): domain Eukaryota; kingdom Viridiplantae; phylum Streptophyta; class Pinopsida; order Pinales; family Pinaceae; genus Pinus; species Pinus taeda. The sequence continues at coordinate 574 of APFE030026955.1, forward strand.
TATATAGAAGCATCAAGAACTACTCAAGCATTGAGGACAATGCTTTTTGAAGGAGAGGGGCATGTTAGGCCCCTATACTACTAGTGTAACCCCTTATTGTTATTAGTACAACCCACTTATCATATTGATGTACCCACATAGTGCCCATATTGTTACTATTGTGCCCCATAGAAGCTCACTAGCGTTATTATTGTGCCCTTACATTATTATTGTTATGTAGGCTCTAATTATGTTATGACCCCTTAGACTCCTATATATAGAAAGGAGGTCTTTTCATTTGTATCATCCAAGAAGTGTTCATTTTATGTAATGTAAAGGAGGTTGCCCCCTCGAAGAGGCTGAATTCTAAGGTGTTGATCTATCTTTTCTATCTTTCTTGAAGCTGGTTTCATAACATTATCCAACCAACCTATCCCAATGAGAATGGCATATGAACTCAATGAAATTATATTAAAATTTTCAATTGTGTCCACTCCATTCAAATTTATGGGACATTTCCTAATAATTTCATTGATATTCCTTTTGGTTTCCTTAGTTAGATAAATTAACTATGACATTTCAAGCTTAATTCTTTTAAAATAAAATATATTCACTATCTTTGGATCAACACAATTATGAGTTTCCAAAATTTGCAACAAGCTTATTTGAAATCTTACCTTCTAGATCAAGCATGTGTGACTAATTCTTAAATTTCAAATCTTCCAAGGCTAACCCCAACATCTAATTGGTGTTATTGACCTTTTCTCTAAATATTTTTCCCTCTTGGATTCACTTAATCTACTTGACTTGGCTAATGTGCATTAGGATTTCTTTTAAGAGATTATGTTGATTTGAACCCTTTTGTCCTTGCCTCGAATTTCTCCCTCTTCTTGTCCTTCCAAGACTTTTGGAACATTTCTCTACTTTTTCTCTACTCATATAAATACTTAACCTATCTCTTGATTTTATGAGACCTTATTATACCCAAATAAAAATTCTAGGTGAATGGTTGTAAATTTCTCTTCAATAGTTTTCCAATGACCATTCACATGTTTGATTATGAAATTTGGGTTGAAAGATATGGCCTTTTTTAGTTTGGCCATTTTTACTAATTCACTCCTATAATTACTACAAACATATTTCTACTAATTCCCAAATATTTAGATGTCTAGTTCTCAATATGGATTCCGGTTGTATTTATTTGTCCAAGATCTTTCTATTGATCACTCGAATACCCCATTTTAAGCTTTGAGGTAGGAGATATGCCTCCTAGAAGTGAATTGACACCTTATTTTTCCTTCTACTTGTTTAGAATGCATCTTCCTCATACTAATTTTTTTTTTTGCAATTGTAGTATCTTGTTTAAGATCTCTCTCTGGACTCTTTCATTTGATTGACATAAACTATTTGTACCATTGATACACATAATTCTAGTCGAAATTTAGCATCTAGAAACGTTGTTTAGGGCCTTAAAAAGGCTCTTGACCTGAAAATTACGAAATATAATAATTGTTTTGTTGATTTGACTTTATTATGTGGTTCTGACATGTCCTCTGATCCACCTGACACCATAGGGTGGTTCCATGTCATCATCCAATCTTTCCTTGTCACCATTGGCCACTTCCTTCTTTAACTTTCCTTATCTTTGTATTCTCTCTCTCTCTCTCTCGCCCCCCTCCCCCCCCCCCACCCATCTCCATCTCTCTCTCTCTCCCTCCCCCCCCCCCCCACCAACCATCTCTCTCTCTCCCCACCCCCCCCCCTCTCTCTCACTCTCCTTATCTTTGTTTCTTCTTTATTTTTTATTTTATTTTCTTTATCATAGCCCCACATGGGTCCATCTACCACTTGATACTCATTTTATAGTTATTAATGTCTCATCCATCACATCCCTTGTGCAACCTGCACCCCACCAATCCAATGGTCGTGATCATTCGCACCTAGATGTACAACTCTAGGCCATACCAATATTTTTAGTTGTGGAGGAATTAACTCCCAAACCCGTTCCTATACAATGTTTTAGGACTAATACACATTTTTCCTCATGCTCATTTCCTATCGGATGTGGTATTTTTTGAACAATTCAAAACCCTTTTTGAAATGGCTCAGTACCACTTTTTCCTTTCAAATTCCACTTGTTTATAGTGGTTGCAGACATCACCACTTGGGCTCACTTGAATGCACTCTAGGAAAACCAGTGTGTCTTTGTGGATTGCCATTTGCCACTTTACCACTACCACATCACCCAATGTATGGCATCCATATGGCCTCCACATTATCAAGTACAAAAATTTCCCCAAATTTTGAAATTTTCAAAAGCTTCCCAAATGACCAAATTTTCCATTGTCACCTGTTGTCGTTGCTACAACAACCTCAAAAATTTCACTACATTCAAATTTTGGATCCTACTTTACCATTGTATCTAGTGTCACCTTGATCTTCAAGTGTCCTCTCATGTCATTTTATATGTTTTGAGTGTTCTTGAATGTTCACAAGTGTCATCGCATTGATTATAACGTCTTCAATGTATTGCATGGTTAGGACATATTTGTTGTTGTAAAACAACACCTTTTAGTGGCAGTTGCACACACTTCATCTATTATACTTGGGGAATGTGTGTAAAGTGGCATTTTGATGTACACTTATCATTTTTCAATCTTTTCTAAGTTTTCTCAATGAGTTGGTATGTGTCACACATGGTTTTATGTCTGAACTCATCATGCTCACCCATTGCCCTATATCCCAAACTTAGACAAATTTTGGTGAGAAAGCGAACCCATGGAGGCAAGAAGTGCATGAGCTTAAGCCTCGATTGGAAATCCTTCATTTTTTACAAGTGTGTCATGCACCCTCTAAGAGCACAGAGCACACTCCTTAAGCCCTTCCCCTTCCTTGTTTCGAATTGCACCCTTTGAGAAACCTAGTCTTCCTTTGAGAACACTTCTTCGACCTGAAGGAATGCACCCTCCTTAAGTACATAAGCACACTCTGAAGGCATTAATCTCCACCCTTCATCCTACCACAATGTGCCATGTGCCCTCTTGACTCTTTGAGTGCATGAGCACACTCCAAAGGCACGAAGCTTCACCCTTCAACCTTCGGATTTGCTCCATGCACCCTCTTGGGCCTCTTGAGTGCACCACGAAGGCCTTCATCCTTCAGTCTTTAGGAGTACGCCATGGGCCCTCTTCCTCTCCCTTGAGTATACAACACACTTGGGAAGCCTAAAGCCTTCCCCTTTGTCCTTCTGACTTACGTCATGTGCCCTACATTTATTATCTCTTCCTCCCGAGTGTATGAGCACATGCTGAAGCCTTGAATCCCCTCCCCTTCATCCGTTCAACCTTTCGAAATGTGCCCTTGTGCCTAGAATCTCTCCTTGATCTTTCCAAAGTGCACTATTAAGGCATGAACAAACAACTACATGAAACATGTTAGAATGGGATATTTTTAGTTGATGGTTGCTTATGATGAGTGACTGAAGTTACAGTATTTCAAGAACATCGTGGAAAGCATGCATGAAGAAGATCAAGAAAAGAAGGCAAACAAAGGAAGCATTGAAGAACAAAGGGCAGATTGAAATCATGATGATCAAATCACCCTAAAGAATCCATTAGACCAAATACCTTTTAGAGGTTGAAAACATTAGTGATCGAAAGCTCCATGAATAACACAGACAGGAGTGGAAGCCATGTCACCATTAAATAAAGTCCATGTCATCAATCACTTTCACTCCCAGTCATCAAGGATAGTGACCTGTCACGTCTTCAGCACATGATGATGTGGAAGTTATGATGTAATGATGTAATCATTTTAAAAACAAATAAGTGGAAGTCCAAGAGTCATGTATGGACAAAAGATCCATGGAAGTCCAAAATACATGTAAAACCAAGAGTCATATGTAATTCCAAAATTCATTTGGAAGTCCAAAGGTTGTATAAGTTCAAAGGTCATTAGGATTTGGAAAGTCAAGAGTCATGGGGATATAAAAGGTCATACCTCAAGATATAAAAGGATCCTAATTTCTCATGTAAATTAATTTTAACCTTGGCTTATCCCACAAGGCATTAGAGAAACAAAGTTAGTACTTTTGGGGAGCAAGTAGTGGCTCTAACTCTCCACTATTATCGCTAGTGATGTTCATTGTATTTATGTATCTTAGAACTTTTGCTTGATACTCAAAGCCTTCCAGGCCAACACATTTTTAAAGATTGATTGTGGATGTTTCTAAGACTATTATTTAGATGTTTATGATTCATGTTTTCTTTCATATGTACTACAGTAATTGAACTATTTCAGTGACTTCAGTGCTTAACTTACTGGAAAATTGCTGTAATGTTCATAACGATCATCGAATCTATGTGAACTATTTCTCTTGATGTTAGACAATTCTGTCTCATTCATGTGTGTCCCCATTAGGGTAGTACTATTACTTCTCTCTTAGAGTCTCACTTTATCTACCCCTTGCAGTAAGATAACCTTGATACACTTGTAATTGAACATTCACAAGGCACACTCACTTGCTCATTAAAAAGGAAATTTACGCTTCTCTCTTGTGCTAATAACTAAATCCAAGGAATATCTTTACATAAATGAAATTCAGGTCATATTCTGAATGGGACTCCTACACCAAATGGTGTTAGGTCTAACTGTGACATCATATTGGGGAGATCCCCTATATGTTGGCAGTATCCAGCACCATAGCCATTCTGACGCTAGAAGGAGGGAATCCAATTTTTTATGGTTGATAACTCAACACACCTGAACCATTCATCTTTTGGACAAGGTAGCAACATTCTTAGCACCATTCCAACTCAAGTAGGAGGTCCTTCTCAGCCTGGTCTAGTGTTGATAAACGAGGTTACCTATGAACAACTCCTAGCACTTCAACCTATAACCCATCAGTTAGAAAAGGCTATTGATTTTCTTCTTGTTGTACATAATCTCCTACATCACCCGAAGAAGAACGAAAAAACTCATACCAAATCATTAGTTTCTACTATGGAGGATTTGGTTTTTTTCCCACTTTTAAAGAGTTAGCATAATCCTCGAAAGACATAGTGTAGGAAGATCCAATTAAACCCATTAATGAAGGGTACAAGGATTACCTTATTCTTTCTTATGACATTTTTTACAGTTTAAATGGTTAAGGAGAAGAATCATCAATTTCTGAAAAGGAGGAGGAAACAAGAGGCAAATACATGGCCAACTAGTACTTGGATTAGATGGCCCAAGGGCCTCTTACTCTTCCAGATAATGTCCATAAAATTCCTAGACATCTAGAAACGTTGCTATCAAAGTTCGATCCAGATAATAAGACGAAGGTGGAATATCATATTAATGATTTCTACATGCATATATGTATGTTGGAGGTACGGTACAATGATGTTTCTTACATACCATTTCCTTTCTCATTAGAAGGTAGAGCAACAGTGTGGTACCACAGTCTGCCTGTAACTTACTTTAAAAAAACATTGTTGATAACAAGACTCCCGCCATGTTATTGAAAGAACTAAAAAATAGTAAGATGTGGGGAAAGGAGAAAGTGAAAGGCTTTAATCAAAATTTTAATCACATATTAAACAAGTTCCCTCGGGCACAGAACCGTACAAATCAATTACTGTTGATTATTACATAGCTACCTTGTCGACTGGCATTTCCTTATTCATTAAAAGGGTTGAAAAGGAAACATTAGCACTAAAATTTGCAAAATCCATCGTTGTCAAGAGGGACTTGCATGATATTGGATTGATTATTGATGGCAATGAATCAAAAGACTCCAAGGAAACTAGTAGGAAGTCTCATCCTTCCTCAAGTAAGGCTAAATAAAGGACTTGTCAGATATCGAAAGCTTGATCGGGATAGTGAAAGCCCTTACCAATGAAATTTCAGAATTAAAGAGAAGGTCAAGTGAGGATTCTACAAGAAGCAAGCCTCCCAAGTCTTTACCATTTCAAAGGAATAATAATATTCACAGCGACAATCAGCCCGCCAAATATGCCCAAAGTTCAAATGTTGTGTTGAATATAAAAACTATGGGTATGGAAAACTATTTCTCTTTTCACAAGGAATATCATTCAAAAAAAACATTCCCACAATGGTTTTGTCCACACACGTTGGGGATTCCTTGCTAGTAGATGAGAAGACATAACAAACAAAAGAAACAGAAGAACCTGCAGTGGTTGAAGAAAGTTTTGGTATTGGACATGTAATGAATACTTTTGATTGTGACCTTAATGCTGACAAGTAGAGTGCTAAAGCACCATCGCAAACTGAGGCCCCCCATCAGAAGAAAATTGGTTGATATAGTTTAAGGAGAAAAGGACCCATTTCTCAACAGGAGGTGACGAGATAGAAATTGAAGGAAAAAATGTTAAGAAGGATCTCACCACCGATTAATCTTGCTCAGAATGCACAAAGTAAGTCTGTAAATGAAACTAATTCCAAGGGAACTTCCTCCATAAACAAGATTAATTCCATCACTCCATAAGTTTCAAACAAAGCTACTCCTCTAGACACTTCAAAATTTCCTGCTAAAGGTGAGACAATTGAGTATAACATAGTTGAATATTTGAAGAGAGCTCGAGCCAATATTTCCATCTTTGAGCTTGCTAAGATAGCAAGCCAACGTGAATTGCTTGTCCAAGCCTTTTCACAACCTTCGCCAGGTGATAAAGCTTCTTCCTCTCAAAAAGTGTCTAGTAAGTCTTCTAATTCCCTTGAATCTTTAGTTAATGTTATAAAATTAGATGCTAACACCCTTTGCTCTCCATTTTTATTAAATTTTGAATTTTTTAATTACAATGTCCATAATTGTTTAATAAATTCTTATGCATCTGTAAATGTAATGCCATTACCTTTTGCCAATAAAAAAATGCTAAATGGGACAAAACCAATGCACAAATTATTCAGCTAAACAGATCTCTCGTCCAAACTTTTGGTGAACTCAAGAATGTTCTTATTCGATTATCATCTAATCATCGGGTTCACCAATGTATAAATATTTTAATTGTGGACATCCCTGAAGCTTATGGTGTACTTCTCAGTAGAGACTTGTATAGTAACTACAAGGGTATTTTGCTACAGAATGGTCACATTTATGACTTCCATACAAGGGTATGAATAACCATATTTGAGTGGAAAGTGAGACATACATGAAACACACCATGAGACCACTTCAGGGCCACAATGAGCCTATTTCTTTTGCTGATCTATTTTTTGGAAGTTGTTTCCTTGAAACCGATCATGGGTTTTATCAAGCACAACCATCACCCATTCCACCAAATACACAGTTGGAGCTCCTTCCTTATTCTCTAGCTGATGCAAATGAATCTTGTAATAAATATTTACATAGTAATAGTAATAATAGTTCATGAAGCAGCTTAGTAGCCAATAACGTTTGGACTTTATATTTTGATGGTTTAAAGATGCAAGATGGCTCTGGAGTTGATTTCATACTTATAGACCCATGTCACAAGAAGCATATTGTTTCATGTCGTTTGGAGTTCGACTATACCAATAATATTGTTGAATATGAAGAACTCGTACTTGGATTAAAGAAATTCATCGATCTAAAGGTAGAGATTCTCAAGGTAATCGGTCACACATAGGTGATCACTCATCAAGTACAGGATACTATCAACTGTGTTTCACCAAATCTTAAAAACTACAAACATGAGGTATGGTGTTTGATTAATAATTTTTAAGTTTTTATATCATTTTTATTTCTAGGCTTAGAAATGTTGCAGTAGATGCATTAGAAAATGCAGCCGCTAGGATGTCACCATTGAAAAAAAAAAATCTATTGAAATTATATATAAACCATCTATGTCTGACAACATCACTAATTTACGTGTTTTCAATGATCACCAACAGATACTTCACTTTATGTCTAATGTTGATGTATTCAAAGACGCACCCATAGAATAGGATGGGCACAAACAAGTTTTGCAGGAGGTATCTAGTGCAATGAAAGGAAACATTATGCCCAAAGCGTGGTGTCCCTAGAGAATTTATATGACATGCAGAACGGATTTAGAGGACCAATCAACTCAAAGGCACATAGTTCAAAATTATCATCTGAACAAGTTAATCTAGGGACTCAAGAAGATCTGAAGTATGTAAACCTTGATACTTGTTATTCTCTGCATGAACGACAAGAATTTATCCGCTTATTCAAACATTATCATGATTTGTTTTCATGTACATACAATTATTTAAATACATATGATACTCGTATTATCTAGAACTTCATTCCCATAAAAGAAGGGGTAAAACCTTTCCAGCAGAAACTAAGGAAATTTCATCCAACCCTGGAACCCCTCATCTAAAAGAAATTGAGAAAGTTGCTGGATGCTCAGATCATTTTTAAAGTCAAACACTCCACTTGGGTTTCTAAATTGGTCCCAGTCAAAAAGAAGTCTGGTTAAATAAGGTTATGCGTAGATTTCTGCAATCTCAAACGGTTATCTAATAAAAATAATTATCTAGTGCCATCCATGGAACATATCCTCCAAATTGTATCAAGGTCTAAGATGTTCTCGCAACTAGATAGTTTCTCTGCTTACAATCAAGTGCTAGTAGCGGAACCTGATCGATTGAAGACTACCTTCAGGACCAAGTGGGGAACATTTGCTTTCAAGAGAATGTCATTTTTACTTATCAATGTCAGTGCTAATTTTCAAAGAGCGATGGAGATCGCTTTCGAAGGCCTTATTAGTCAGAGCATTGTTATTTATTTAGATGATGTTACAGTGTTTTTCAAAATGATATCAGACAACTTACGTCTTCTGAAACAGATATTTGAGCAGTCTCAAAAGTATGGGATCTCCCTTAATCCCAATAAAATCATCTTTGGTGTGTTAGAATGGACTCTCTTAGGGCACATCATTGTAAAGAGCGAAATTAAAATTGATCCCGAGAGGGTCAAAGCCATTAAACGGATCTCATTCCCAGTGAATAAGAAGGTTATGTAGTCTTTCTTAGAAAGATCAACTTCCTGAGAAAAATCATCTTTGATTACACTCAAATATTTAAGACTATACATGAGATTATTGGCTTGAGGGGCTCAGAACCAGGTTCAAAGTTAGTTTCACAACCAACAAAACCCTATACCACCATCTGTTTTGGCAATGACCTGCTCACACAGACCGCAATCTCATTTGAGGCAATATTAGTGGATGTTGGAACCAGGAAAAAAGTTTCCACATCCAAAAGGATATGGAGTGTGGATATTCACTTAGTCTTAGATCTATTTTTGCGCTACGTGATCTTACTTAGTATTATACCAAATCTAATCTATTCATACAAAAAGACTACTCTCAAATTTAAACTCTATCTATTGTACATAAATCAATCGACCTTAACTGTAATTAATTGTAACTGCGTTCAACTATGAATTTTGATCTTGTCTTTCTTGCACAACACAAAATTAAACAATAATCATATAAAGTAAAGTACAAAAGGTAAGCACACAGATCTGCCTTCAAAACATTCTTTATTAACTTCAAATCTTTATAGTTACAATCTTCTTTCCCTGCACACAGCTGTAGGGGCCTGTGCACACAATTGTATACTTACCAAGGTCTTCACACACACATCTGCAAGAACCTTCACCTTGGCTCAAATAGATAAAGATATGACAATACAGACTCAAACAATCAAAAAATGATCAATGCATTTGACTTACTAAGAAAACCCTTTATATATATTTTTCCCTTACAATACCATTGTCTGCAAACCGTGGCCAGACTCAAAACATACAATTTAATCCCCTTCTTTTACAAAATAAGGGGCTTTGACCTGCCCTAAAGCCCCTATGACTCCTAAAACACTACGTGAATCGAATTCCACTCCTCAAAATGTGAATTCTTTAAAAACTTTGACCTAGGGGGACCCTACCCAACAGGCCCCGAACACAATGATGTGACGCATCTTGAGTCACTATATTGGCATTTCATGAATCCTTTCTTTGATATCATTGCATGCATTCTTCAAAGGCTAAATTGTCTCTATGCATTGCATGTCAGCCTGTTAGACTTCCTCGACCAGCTTCTCGGTCATTGGCCAAATTGTCACTAGACCTATGGTTTGTTGCATCTCTCTGATGTTCTTCAGCTTGTTCTCCATTATTTGTGGGAGTTGAATGGCTTCATCATCCTATGGTTGCATCCATGCTGAAATGATCTACTCTTTTACCATAGCTCATCAATCTATCCCTGCAAAATTTTTCCCTCTTGGAGACGGGAAAACTATTGCGCAGGTGCTAAGGTTCACACCATCACATTGATTTCGTCAAACTTTTGTTGCATGTCGTGGATCTCTGCCTGTATCTTCTATACATGTGGATCCTCCTACAGCGAGGTCCATATCTCCATAGTGTCTTCAAAGATATGACTATAGTCCTTGATTGTAGTCGTGTTTTAGGCAAATTTAGTATTTCTACAAATGTCTAACCCTCTAGACCTAGTAGCTAGTCTAGAAACAATAGACAAAGTAATTCATTGCTTTTCCTATAATCAACAAATAAGAGAAGAAGTAAAAAAAAAACCAACCTGTAACTTTCACTTGCTCCCTCTCTTCTTTGACCGATTCCGCCGCTCCTTTCCGTACTTAACTCGCTTGGAAAGTACCTACACACAAGCCGAGACAAAAATCCATCAAAGCATACAATAAAGATCTGTTAATTAAACATATCATAGAATCCAAAATACGATATACATCATATGAGAACATGAATGGAAAAAGCTTTGAATTCATTATTGATAAAAGGAAATATTACAACCCATGAATATTCATGCTTGATTCAGTGTCTTCCTTCCAGTTTCAATCCCTTCTCTCCTCATGAAGCAACAATTCGACATCATTACAATACTCTTACTAATCTCATTCAAACAGCATTTCCTTAGCTCAAGAAATTCCAACCCAGACCAACCTTTGAATGCTTGATCAACTTATAGTTGAATGGAGGAGGTTAAGCCATTAATGGTCCTCATGAATGCACTACCAAAATTGGGAGGTGGCTCCATGGAGGAAGGGATAATGGATTCAAGTTCATTCATCCTCTTCCTCATCCAAATGCGAGCTCAATCAACCCAGAAACTTCCAGAAGTATCCATTGGATGAAGAATCCAATGGATTCATTTAAAAAATTCGATGAAGTAGATGAAACAAAGGCTAAGTGCGCTGCAGTGCACCCAGTTAGTGTAATTCCTACATTGCAATGCAGCCTGATAGAAGGCTACCTACGCTGATCTCCTTAGGGGAATTTTTTGGATGAATGGTGTCGTGGAAATTCTTGGCAGGAAAGCATGATGTAGGTTTACTTCATTAGGGAATGAAAACAATTGAATTAGGGATTGATGGACCCTAATAATACGGATCTAGAAGTCAGGATTGATGTGCCGAAATTGACCTGTAATAGTTGCCCCTAAAGCATGAAGTCGAAAATAAACATGTCGAGTGAGATGCTTTACCATTTGGAGAGAAGGTTTCGAAGTGGAAGGTGACTTCCTTCAGTTACAATACAAATATCATGATAATTTGATTTTTTTCTCATGAACTAGCTGAGGGAAGGCATACCCATGCTCAACTTATTTACTTTCATTACATGTACAAATATAGTCATCCACAGATATAGACCCATGAATGGATGACCATGAATGTAAGGCCATTTTTACATTTGATATAGTACTCCTGAAAATATGTCGCAACCAGGATGGATGAAACTAGATCCGGGGTCTTCTATCTCGTTCAATATTCATTCAATGTACAAGTCTAACCATGTGAATAGATGATCTGAAGTCGAACATGGAGAGACATCGTCTGATTACCAGCCAATGATGTAAGTCGTTAACAGACACGAGAGGAATCACCGATAATGATAATGACCCTCAAGGTACTGCAATACATTTCACAAGGTGTGAATAAATGATTTGATGTTGAACACCATACGAAGTTTTTCGGTCGAAGGCCAGTGATGTCAACCTCTCGCCAGAAGTGAGAAACCTACCATAGACATATGTAAGCCTCAAGGTACTGAAGGGGTGTTTCTAAGTCAACTTCTTGGATGATGTGCTAATGTCGACAAGAAGCGACTCGTCGCGGGAGGGCCTTGATGTATCCCACATCAATGACATGAAACGAGGTAACTGATTTTGGAGATTTTAATATCGACTAACGACACAAGGTTTAGGAATGTTGGGCATGAAAATGAAGGTTTTTAGTATTGTAAAGGATGAAGTTTTGAACTGAATGACTTCTCTTGAACACATCAGCGACACTAAAGTGAATTGGTAGCATTGACCCAAAACAAAATGATGGATGGTATGATAGACCAACGGTGTGATAGCCATCAAGCTAAATGACCCAACCCACATAGTCACGGTGATGAGGTGAAAGTGTCATGTTCAAGAGCGACCTGCTACCATAAATTTTCCTCGACTTTTTCCCATTTTCCCCAGTCATTTCTGACCAGTACCTCTTTATTTTTATCAAGCTTGAGGAGGATAACATATGCTTGTTGTATAATTCCACCCTTCGGGTGAATCCATCACTATTTGATGTTTTAACGAGTCTAGCAAAGGTGAAACTTGGTCTTGTCTAGATTGACAAGTTTGTTGCTATTTAATGTTTTTAAAGAGTTTAACGACAAATATAACTCGGTCATTTTCACATTTAGAGAGTCTGAAAAGGGACTAAAAGGAAACTCCACAAGTTCTTTTTCGTCAATTTGTCTCTCAAGTCCAAAAAAGCATAAAACAATACAAGAGATAACCTATTGATCATGTTTGACCAACGATTACCTTCTTCGTAGTTAATCTATCTCAGCCCTAAGAAGGGTTAAAACTATATTGAGTAGATATCGATTCTAATCCGTTAACGAGCTAGAGACGAAAAGCGCTTGGCAATCTTTTCATGTTTAGAGAGTCTGAAAAGAGCTTAAAGAGGACTCCATTTTGAGGAACGAGTGGTGTCTAAGGTAGCAAATAGTTTCAGTGATGTTATAACTTCTCAAAACATGTTTATTTATGTGAAGAGGCTGACTAATAAGACCACTCATTGCAACTGTTCCTCAAAAAGGATAAAACAACCAAGTGAAAGCGTATGATCGCCCAAAGGGATGGTGGCAATGGGATGAAAAAAACCAAGGCTCATCTGACAAAAAGGATGATAGAATGGAAATCAAAAGGGTTAAACTGGAAATGTGTTCATTTTTAGACAAGCTTGAACCACGGCAAATTGTGCTTGAATTCAGTTTTATGTTTACACAAGCTTGAAACGAAAAAAAATTATGCTTGGATTTAGTTTCATTTTTACACAAGCTCGAAACGAAAATCTATGCTTTGATTCAGTTTACATGCCCCCAGCATGATGAAAGGGGGAGTCTCCTATAACCAAATGGAAGTTGTTGCTATGAAGCAGGACGGTTATCCAACACATTTTTGGTTTCGTCCAGATAGGGACAAAGGTGAATGGGGTGATTCCCTTCACATAACCTACAAGGAAACTTAACTTGACAATTAGGTGCATGCCCCCCAAGCTTCATTACATTCACCTAAGTAGACTACTCATGGCTATCAAGTGGATGGAATGAAGGTTCTTTTACGATATCAAGTAAAAGACTCGACTGGGATTTTACGAGATCTAATCAAAGACTCGATTTGGAACTTTTCTCCAAGGGACCTTGTTTCATTTTTTAATGAACTTGACACAAGACAAGGAACTCTGCTTAGATTCCTTGTTTCATTTTTTAACGAGCTTGACACAAGACAAGGAACTATGCTCATAGTCCCTTGTTTCATTTTTTAACGAGGTTGACACAAGACAATGAACTATCCTCGGTCAATCACAACTCATAAGTGGTCATGAAGGAGAGATCTAGTTCCAATGCCTCCATTATATGATGTATAACATCACTGAATTGATCGTCAGTTGATGTAGGTATGGAACAGGTTGCCACATAATTAACCCATGGCGAGGATGATACCATTGGTATAAATGGACCACTTAGGGACGATGGTTGACTAAGAGCTATATTTGGACTGGGAAATGAAAGTTGGTCAACGGTGACAATTTTGCCTTCATGCGGAAACAAATCACTCTAAAGAACATCAAAATAATAGCTCGCATGCCATAAACATAGTCGCGCCCAAGAAGTAAATTGTAATCTAGAGGGCCTGGGATTACCATCACATTTAGATAAATGATTTTTCCTCCCAAAGTAATGGGTAACTGAGGGAGGATCCCTAATGGTTGACTGGTTCCTTTGTTAAAACCCAATAGATTCTGGGTAACAAGCACAATCGACGGTGAATCAAGCACTTACCAAGCAGTTGAGGAAAGGATGCTCACTGATGCACCTTCGTCTATATTAGTGCCAGATACAATCAAATTACAAACTTGTACTATGATATGGAAAGGCACATAAGAAGGAAAGTGGAATCCTGCTAGTCGATTCCAATCAAAGGAAGTGACTAGTTGGAGGGGGTACCGTTGAAACAGGAGAATTGACCCCTTGAGTTACAAGAATAGGAGGATTTTCCTCCTGTCTTGATGGAACAAGAGGATTGCCCCCAAGCTCATTAGAATCTGAAGAAACAGAAATAACTGGAGTGGTATCATTTTCACTCTCTTTGGGAAAGGTACGATTAGTTGAAGGTGAAATCAGGTCAACTATTACCTTGACTTGTTGATTTGGGTTGGGTATAGACTCATAGGATTCACTTTCAGAGAGAGTGGGTTTGACCGATGGTTGATTTGAGTCAGTCAATTCATCAACTAGTGAAGTATTTAGGGAGAGTTTCTTGTAACCAGATGGAAGTCGCTGCAGTGAAGCGGGACGATTATCCAACACTTTTTTGGCTTCGTCCAAATAGGAACAAAGGTGAATGGGGTGATTCCCTTCACATAACTATAGGGAAACTTAACTTTACCCTTGTTTCCATGAACTTTATTACCACTAGTTGATGGTTTGTCACAAATATGATCTCCAGAGGTTGATGACACAGGATGATGTGAACGAGAAGACCATTCTTCTAAAATTTGAGGAATATCAGGACAATTTTGAAGAAGATGGTCTCCCGCACAAAGTTTGCATGGATATCGAACTTTGTGAGGCTTCACGAATGGTTTCTCATCATATGTTGCATTCAAAGCAATGGTTGCTTGGTTTTCCCTCTATGGAACTTGCTTCTTCTTCTTATTCTTCCCTTTCTTCTTCTTCTTAGCCACCTGGTTACTAGTACCAATACTTTCACCAGGGAAAGAGGAAGAAGGGGAGGAAGAAACAAACGAGGAAGAAGGTGAAGGGTCAACTTTAGGATCAACTGGAGGTTGATTTTGTCCAGTTGGAGGTGTACTTGATTGCGGAGAAATCGCGACATTTTGAACCAAGGAGGTTGAAAACAACCATACTGGCAAGCCAATGTTAAATCTTGGAAGGGACAATGTAGCCATATATGGAGCACCAATATTTCCAAATGGAGGAAAAGGACTATGATTCCGATCAAAAGGAATTCCTTGATTGGTGGACTCCAGATTTTTCGCCATATCTTTCAACCTGAGATCAACTAAAGAGCGAGCGTGGAGGATGTTATCTGCGGTCAATTAATTTTTACGAAAATAGAACACAACTTCATTTTTTCATTTTTAAAGAGTCAAGAAAAAGAAAAAGATGACTCTAATCGCCTTCGACGTTTAATGAGCCTGAAAGGAAAAGTGCCCAGATGATCCTTTTACTTTTAAAGAGTTGAAAAGGAATGAAAGTGACTTCTCTGGACATTCTAGAAAAGAGGATTTACCAGACAAATTGTAAAATTGCAATATACACCTTGGTAATAAATGAAATAGAAATGACCAAGGATTTTACGTACAGCAGTAAATCTTCTCGAATGTTGTGTTCGGTGCATTGCGATCGGTAAGGCGGCAGACTCAACTTCCTAGGGATAAAGGATTTCAACCTATTAAGGTCTCCCACTATATACTTGACGATAAAGGGAGCAAAAGTATGTACTAGTACTTATCGAATCAAAGAGGAGGAATCAACCAACCTCAGTGAAAATGAGATCCACTAGGCTTAAAGACACCGGAACACATCTCTAGCCTAGACCTCTAGATGTTTTTCATTAAGTTCCAATGCATTATTAGATTAATTGATGTAAATTTTAGGTTGATCTTGCTTAAAATTTTCCTTTGAAGGTTTACCACGAGATGTTTTCTGAAATTCCTAAGAATGCAACTAAAATGAGAAGCACTCTTTCCAGTTAATTTTAGCAATGAAAATCCTAGCTATGAGGGATAGAGCATACAAGTAATTTTTGAACAAGCAACAAAGTGCACAATCTAATGCAATTCCCTAAACCATTCCTTTCAAGCATTCACAAACTCAAACTCTCAAATGCAAATTGCATGTATTTCTTTTTAGTTTATCTTAATGTGAATGATGCAATAAGAAAAACTAATGCACAAATGATTCAAAATTATTTTCATAAAAAATGTTGATCCATGACAATTTCTTTTTAAGGGAAACGAAGATTGTATGACACTTTCAATTTTAAAGAAATAAATATTTTCGACACTTTAAATGAAAATACAAATCAAATGCACAAATAGATCAATTGATTATTTCTGAAGGAAGACTCGACGACACTTCATTTTCAACAAAACAATCGATCAAAACTATCTTTCGATAGTGGACTGCAAATGATAAACAAATACACAAAAAAAAAAAAACATCCAACAATCGAGTCTAAACAGGTCAAAATAAGGAGACAAAAATTGTTTTAAAAGATAAAACATCATTTACATCCAACAAGCAATTCAAACTGCTAAAAACTGACAAAAGTTTTCAGTTCCTAGATGGAAAAACTGACCCTAAAGGGATCAGCGTGGGCAACAGTTAGAGACAGTGAGCTAAATCGCATTGTTCCTATGCGGGAAGTGCACTACAACGCACTGTGTTAGTCACAAAAGTGCACTGATTACTGAAGGCGATTTTATGCTTAAATTTGATTCAATTTTCAGTGAATTTAGACTTGAATTCCATAAATGACAGGAAGTACAGTATGTCAAAGTGCTTTAAGAGATTGATAAGCTACTACAAGGGATAGGATCATTCCCTTATGGAGTCACCAATTTGTTTTGGGCAAATTTAGTGTTTCTACAAACGCCTATCCCTCTAGACCTAGTAGCTAGTCTAGAAACAACAGAAAAAGTAATTTGATGCTTTTCCTACAATCAACAGATAAGAGGAGGAAAAGAAACCAACCTGTAACTTTCACTTACTCCCTCTCTCCTTTGACTGATTCCGCTGCTCCTTTCCGTACTTAACTCGCTTGGAAAGTACCTGCACACAAGTCGAGACAAAAACCCATCAAAGCATACAATAAAGATCTGTTAATTAAACATATCATAGAATCCAGAATACGATATACATCATATAAGAACATGAATGGAAAAAGTTTTGAATTCTTTATTGATAAAAGGAAATATTACAACCCATGAATATTCATGCTTGATTCAGTGTCTCCCTTCCAATTTCAATCCCTTCTCTCCTCATGAAGCAACAATTCAACATCATTACAATACTATTACTAATCTCATTCAAACAGCATTTCCTTAGCTCAAGAAATTCCAACCCAGACCAGCCTTTGAATGCTTGGTCAATTTATAGTTGAATGGAGGAGGTTAAGCCGTTAATGGCCCTCATGAATGCTCTGCCAAATTTGTGAGGTGGTTCCATGGAGGAAGGGATAATGGATTGAGGTTCATTCATCCTCTTCCTCATCCAAATGTGAGCTCAATCAACCTAGAAACTTCCAGAAGTATCCATTGGATGAAGAATCTAATGGATTCATTTAAAAAATTCGATGAATCTCGCTCAGCGCAGGTGAAAAAAAGGTTAAGTGCACTGTAGTGCACCCAGTCAGTGCAATTCCTACATTGCAATGAAGCCTGATAGAAGGCTACCTACGCCGATCTCCTTAGGGGCATTTTTTGGATGAATGGTGTCATGGAAACTCTTGGGAGGAAAGCATGATGTACTTTGACTTCATTAGGGAATGAAAACAACTGAATTAGGGATTGATGAACCCTAATAATATGGATCTGGAAGTCGGGATTGATGTGCCCAAATTGACCTATAACAAGTCGCTATATCTTCTATCGCAACCTTGTTGTCCACTACGCATTGTTCGTGAACCTCTAGCAGAGTTGTTGGCTGCAGCCTCATCTAAAACTCCGCAATCTTCATTTCCAACTCAAATTTTACTTTGTCAACTTGCGCCTTTGAGTCTTTTACTACTACCACAAGCTTCTAAAGCTTCTCTTCTGGTGCTATCTCTATCTATATCTGAAGCTTTGGTAGCTCACTATGTGCTTTGGTGTTGGCCTCTTCTAGTTGTTGCATGTTCGCAACTGCCTCATCACACTCCATGATGGCCTGATTCTTGGTCTCGAACATCTGTCGTTTTCCATCTTTAACTTCTTTAATCACCAACAAAGTGTGTTGTTCTTGTATCTTTATTTCATCAGTGACTCCTTGATGTAACTCATGCAATGTCTAAATGGGGAGGGCCACAAGTTTGAGACTCAGGTTTTTCCAGTGTTATGCGTGCTCATGGTCTTCGATTGTCTCAAAACGTAGAGAGCCCCATGGTAGTTGCACAGCCTGGATCTCATATGTGATTTCTATAGGTATACTAAATAGTTCCATGCTCGCTTGACCCATGCTCGTTTGAGTCACACTCGCTTAAACCGTGCTCACCTGAACTTCTAGCTTCTTGAGGCCCTGTTAGACCTCTGTCAACACTTCTTTGTACTGGTCTTCAATGTTTCCCCACAAGTCCTCCGTCACGGCTTGGATTGTGTCTCCCATCTCGTCGATGTGCCCCTCAGTGAAGACCGTCGATTCTGTGCCAGCGGATTTTTTAAACTGTTTCTTCTTTCATGCTCCTCCAGCACTTGATTTCTACCTTTTAATGATGAAAGGGGAATCCATCTCCTCGGTATCAACAAAAGGGTCTTCACCACCCTGATCACCGCCTCTAGTAGCCTCTTCTTCCTACTCGACTGTGCACTCTATCTCTAGTGCAGTGTCCTTCTCTAGCTCAACTATGACTGTCTGAGTCACCTTCCTTCGGCCCTTCTTGGTGCCCTTCTTGGTTGGCTGCTTCTTGGTCCACGCACCTGAAATATCTATCAATACTCGACTGGTGCCTACTTTTTCTATCTCTACTCCTTCCATTGGTGGAGTTAGCCAATCATTGGGTCAGTTTCTCACCACTTGCATGATGTCTTTATTAGTGACCAAGAATGGCATCTCATACCATATTTCCTCCCGATCCTTCTTGCCATGGATGTGTACATTCTGAAAGTTCACCTTGAAGTGTGCAATTGCTTTATATTGTTAAAAAAAATTTGGTGACAACCTTGGCTTCTGGCTGATCATGGTGCGCAACTCCATTTCAACCAAGATCGAGAAAAAATTTGTTCTTTGTAACACAAGTTGGCTCCTTGTTAGCCCACAACAAGGCAAACCTTGCAGCCTCGCAAAGATCCAAGTCCATAGTGGGGAACTGTGACTCCTCGGGTGTTCTCCATGTTGTCAATCCTATCAAGAGAAACAACCATGCATAGTGGAATTTCTTTCCTTCTTCTTGTTCCTCTCGGTAGTCATCTAAAAATTCCTAGCACAAATATCCTGTCCAGTTGAACTGGATTCCCTTGTTGCATTGTGCATCCAATGATACAACCAACATAGATACCTCATCCACCAGACACTTCCTCATTATTTTCCCAGCTAAAATGTGCATGGAAAAATGCACAGCCTGATCATCAATTGAGCTGATTAAAGTCCCCTAGACTTCCTGATCAGATCATACTCCTTCATCGTGTCAGCCATCTTTTTCTCCTATGATTTTCCGATGAATGCCTTAGTAGGGAAGCACAGTTATCATTCTAATCAACATATCATCAATGGGTATTCTCAACCCCAACCATAGACATCCATCATGTACCAATACCAACAACTCGGGCACACAAATTGTGTTGATATTGTTGCGCCCAAAGTGCAGAATATAGATCATATTCAACAGCCCAGCTCGTTGAATTCTTGTTGCCCACAATAGCGGTTCGACCCTTGTTACTCCAACTTCCTCATAGTAAACTGGTTTCATATACTTTTTGGGCTCGAACTAGGGATACTTGCTACAATCGTTAAGATCCTAGTCCTCCATGCGCAGTTGTGGCACCCTTGCAAGCAAGTCTCCCTCAATCGGCACCTCATCCAGTAATAGTGGTGTAAAGACTTTGAATTTTATAGCCTCTGGGTCCTTGGTAACCTTGGAGGACAGATTTCATGGTGGCATATAAGGTGGCAACCTAAAGATCGGTTCTACATCTTCTACATCGATATCTTCAATTCTGCCAGCCACTTCTTCCACATCTGAGTCTTGGGGCTCCATCGGTTGCTTATGCTTGTCTAACTTCTCCTTAGTCCTTTGTTCCTTAGTGATTTTTCTCGGTGATTGCCTAACTGGAGGTTGCTTCATCTTCTGCTTCTACGCACTTGCGCCAGTACTTTTCTTCCTTGGGGACCTTGGCCTAGTGACATGTGCTGGTAGTGTAGCATTCATTAGGAATCCTAGCCCTCGTCTAAGAAATTCTTACTCAATCTCCTCCAAATTCATGCAACAGAAAGTTTATCTCACACTGAAGTGAAAGAATACCAGTCAAAATCTCAATGAGAAAAGTGTTTGAATGTGGAGTGGGTTTCCATATTAAATATAACCTTTTTTAATTTCAAACTTCATTATCTCCTTCAGGTCCACCTCATAAATGAAAATTTTGTAGATATATGCCCATTAAATGTGTTCCCCCCACTCCCTTTAACAGAAATTTCCCTGTCAAATCAACTATAGTAGTCCCAACGGTCATATTCTAGATGAGCTACATCAGACCCACTCCTTGTAGCATAGTTACTTCTTCTTCATTGCAGCTTCCTCCACTTGCGCCATCCTCATGAATACCACATAGCACTTCCTCTTCGACGAAGTCCTTCTTTGGTAGAGTAGTCTTAATTCTTGTGCTTCTTTCCAACTTCCTATAGCACTAAGACTTTTCTCCATTCATATAGTCATTGTGTAGTCCATGGGACAAAATCGTCTCTATAGAGTTTCAACCTACTCCCATTTACTCGTCTAGGAAAGAGTTCTCCATTTATCTTCATGAGATGAAATGCGCCCCCATCCAAGATATCTCGGACAATGTATGGTCCTAACCAATGCATTTTTTTTATTTTCCCAGGAACTTTGTGAGCTTACTATCGTATAACAAAACCAAGTCTCCATTCTTGAAATATTTCTGCTTAATGTGTCAGTCGTGCCAAGCATTTTCCCTAGATTTCTACACTTGTTGGTGAAATCCTACAATAAAGTGATCTTCCTCAAGTGCGATCAGTTGTTCCAACCTCTCCTCTATAAGGTCATTGTCCTCCATGTTTGTGACTGTGGCAATTCTAAGACTTTGTACCATGCATTCCATAGGCATTACAGCTTCGTGTCCAAACCAATCTAAATGGAGTCTGCCCAATCAAATTCTTGCAGGTAGTCTTGTATGCCCATAAAATTGTTGGTATGTGCACATCCAAATCGTTTCTATTGACTTTTCATACTTTATTCAAAGTGTTCTCCAAAATTTTGTTGAAAGCCTCAATCGTGCCATTCACTTGAGGATGATAAGGTGTGTACTTCTAATGATGTACCTAAACTCCTTCGTTAATGCTTCAATAGCGTTGTGTAGAAAGTGCAATCCTTGGTCACTCATCAAGATCTTTGGACACCCAAATCTCAACAAGATATATTCAAAGATGAAGTGTGTAGCAGTTTTTGCGCTACAATCCTTTACTAGTTGTGTTTCATCCCACCTGGTTAGGTAATCTATTGCGGTAATAATATATCGTGCACCAATCTTCTTTCCCGATAGATTTATTGGCCTAACAAATTCAATCTCCCACTTATCAAAATCCTTGAAGGTAACTTATGGATTCAGCAGAAATTCATCCCTTCTCGACGGTCTTCCGGTTCTCTAGCAAACATCGCAAGCAGTACAATATTCTTTGGAATCCTCGTGCACTATGGGCCACCATAGTCCCACTCTTAAAATATTCTACGAAGTGGATTTTCCTACATACTAGCCTCCTACAACACCACCATGTGCTTCTGCCAAAATACTATGACTTTCGTGCTCAGGGACATATCTGCGCAATATCTCGTCGGAGCCCATTTTATACAAATATCCAGCAATCAGAGAAAAATCTGTAGCTCTGATGATGATTTCTTTCTTCTATTGAGTTTTATACTCCTTAGGGGCTTCCCCGGTAGACAAAAAGTAAGTAATATTAACAAAATGATCATCAGCAACCCTTACCGCAAAGAGCTGCACGTCGGCCAATCCTTCTTCAATGTTCATTGATTCCTTGTTGATCTCAATTCTGGACAGAATAGCAATAGCCACCTGCGGATATTTCCCCCCAACATAGGCTTGTTCACTATACTTCAGCACAGAATGGTCCATGAACATCTCAAATTGCATGCCTAATAAGTAATGCTTGAATTTTGGCAACGCGTACACCATAGCTAAGCCCTCTCGTTCCATTGTGGAATAATTTCTTTCTGCCTTAGATATTTTTGGACTCGCAAATGCGATGGGGTGATCAAGAACCCCTTCTCTTGGTTACGCTAAGACAACCCCCAAAGCTATGCATGACGCATCTACATGAACGTGGAACTCCTTCTTCCAATCTGGAAACACCATGATTACCACAGTGACCATTTTTTCCTTTAAGATGTTGAGGCTCTTTTGACATTCATTGTCCCAACAAAAGGTGGCATCTTTCTTCAATAATTTTTTCGTCGACGCAGTGATCTGCACGTAACCCTTTATGAGCTTCTGATACTAACAAGTATGCCCTAGAGTCACACATAGTTTCTTCACGTTCTTCAGTTGGATCCAAATTTATAATAACAACAATTTTTGCAAGGTCCACCATCAACCCCTGCTTGCAAACAGCATGTCCCAATACTATTGCATATGGTACACAAAAAGCACACGTTTTTATGTTCAACAGGATTTGATATTTCCTACAAGTATCCAACATCAAGAGAAGGCTCGAAACATGCTTCTTTAATAGTCCAAATATTGTCCAGTCATCAAAGTAAACCTCCAGAAATTTGTGAATGAATTCTTTAAACGCTGCACTGACAACTCTGGAGAATATCATAGGTGCATTCTTTAATCCAAATGGCATGACTGTGTACTGAAATGATTCTCATTTCATAGAAAAAGTGGTCTTACTCCTATCTTACTACGCGATCTTAATTTGATGTTACCCTGAAAACCCATATGTAAAGGAGTAGGCCTCCTATCCTCCTACATTATCCAAAACTTTATCAATGAACGGTGTTGGGAAAAGGGTCATGTATGCATGTGTTGTTCAACTTTCTTAAATTGACACAAATCTTTATTTCTCCCTTAGTATTTTTCTCCTGCATTACCATCGGGCTTAGCCATTCGGATTCTTCCACAGGTTCAATTATTCCAACTATGAGCATCTTCTCAAGCTCCTCCTTCACCTTCTCTTTGTATTTTGGGTTTAACCTATATGGTTGTTGTTTTATGGGTTTCACATCTGGCTTCAATGTGATCTTCATTATGCCTAGATCACCTAAAATTCCCTTTAACTTAGTGAAGTTCATCGAAAACAGCTCCTGGTACTCATGCAGTAATACAGTGACCTTGCCTATTGTATCCTCATCCCAGTAATCTCTGATGCATGTGAATTTGGACTCCACCTCTGAGCCTATATTGACTTGCTTTATCTTAATAGGATGTGTTATGTCAGATATCTCAACTTCTAATCCCACAACCTCGTGTTGCCCTTCCTATTCAAGGATGTTAATATTGTGTGGATCTTCCTCACCCTCTTCCACGGTCATATTATATCATTCTATTGTGTGTTGTGACTACGCGTTCCAATCAGACTGGACCCAAGTCGTTGGCTCCTTAGGTGTTTGGAAAATTGTTGCTATGATTTCCTGAAGGGCATCATTAATACACTGAAAACTATCTTTGAAGCTAAAGGTTAATATGAAGCTTTCCTTCAGACTGTACCAATTGACAGTGCCATGGCACATCTCTAATTTGAGATACCAATTCATCGGTATCACATCCAAAGTGTGGACAAATATGTGCACCCATTATGGTTGAGGTTCTCTGCCCCATGTCATAGTCCAATGAGACAAATGTTCTGGGGTATCATCCTTACCGTTATATTTCTCTGCGAGCCTTGTGTTTGCATGACCAAACTTGAGCCTCATCAAACGGTGATATTCCTTCCAATCTCCTATATTATCTTTATGCATGCCCCGCCATCGCACAAGTGTAGCCCTTAAAGCTATATCCAAGACCTGGAATCGTTGTTCTTCCTGTACATTCCTTTCAAAATCATCAAGAAACAAGATGACATCACAGAGCCCATCATAGTAAGGTAAATTACGTACCTCTATTGAGATGCAATGAAGAGATTCTGTAATTCTATTACAACGCTGAGTAGAAACTTCATGCAACCGGTTCTGCCGGTTCTCCAATTCCTCATCCGAGTCTGAGATACATGAACTATCATTTTCCCAGCTTATGCTCCCATCTACGGTGGGGTTGATCCAATCCTCATCCCGCGCAATTAACTTATAGATATGGTTAATATCTTCATTTCTATAGTCACCACGGACAAGTTTTGTATATTGCGCTCTTTTAGAAGGGTACAAAGGAACAATGACCCTGGTACCATTTGTCTCAAATACCATACTTATTATTTTCATGTTGATTATGGAATCCATATCAAAATCCCAATCAATTCCAAGTAAAGATGGATATGAATTGTTGTCATCCACAATCTCAATGACTTCAAAGTCTGCCATCACGCTTGTTCCTTCAATGTCCACAACAATGCCATGCAATCGACCCATAAGGATGATTTTTTGTTGATTGGCCATAAGCAGCTAAATCAGTGACCATTGTAGATTTTGTTGCCCCATTCACTCCTAGGTCTCTGCTTCGGTAATACATTTGCATCTGATCCTAAGTCTAGAATTACTTGATCCAATTCGAATTCGTCAATCTACGTTGTTAATCGCATTTCTCAGAAGTTTCTTTTCTTATTTTTGTTGACTTTGTTTACTACACATTAGTTCAGGTTGTGGCTTCTCTTTACTAGCACAGTTGTTCATTAGTTCTTGCAATCCTTCCACTACTTTTTGATCCCTAAGCAACTTCATACAGGTTTGCATAAAGGACCTCAGAATGGTCGGATCAGGGTTCTCTGTTGCAGTAAACACTTCAAGATTATTCTTCCATGGTACTAGTTGCATCTGTGTCTTTCATGTCGAAGCTCTTGGGTCCATGAAACTCTTCTTCGCTTCCATGAAGTTTTCTTTCTCCCTCTGCATATTGAACCTAATACTCTTTTCTCCAGCCTTCCTGACCCATGTATCTTCCATAAGATTCTTTCCTGTTATTTTATCTTCTTCCATAGTTGCGCCACTTCGTGTCACTATGTTAAAACTTGTATCATCTTCACGTGGTTCAGCTCGCATCATTTGCAAGTTCTACACGGGTGTTGATTCTTCTTTTCCTGCATTTTAGCTATCAAAATGGGACAATCCTCTATTACATGGTCAAATTGTCTACAATACTTACAAGAAGGGGTAGTGGGGTTCTAACAATCCCATGCAAAATGTCCAGCTTCATCGTAGTTATAACATATAATTTTACCTCGACCTCATCTAGTGCCCCCTCCTCGACCGCGCCCTTGGCCCTTAAATCCTCTGCAGGTCGTACGTGAACCATGATCTTCCTGCGCACGGCCTTTAGCGTTCATTATGTATGTCGTAGTTTGCTCTATCATCAAATCATAGTTGTGACAATTTCTTTCGTCATGTCCTACTAACCAACAGAAGTTAAAAAATAACTAATTTGGCACCTGCACATACTTCTATCAAAAATAACAGTGGTCAGTCATGTGTTGGCTTGCAACTCGGAAAATACTACACCAGACACTTCATTTGGTACTTGGTCCAGCACCAGGTTCTGGTTTTAGAGGATTAGGACCTCCAACAACCAAATAATTAGGATAGACAGGACACTCGTCCTTATAGTGACCTTCCATTTTACACTTGATGCACCAAACGTCTGAGTGCGTATCAGGTCAAACTTCTTTTCACTTCTTTAAATCTTGTAGCTCCATATGAAAGCTCTCTAACTGGTTTTGTATCTACTAAACTCCTATGTGAGTATCATGTATCGGCGATGCTTCTAGCTTCATCGCAATTTCTAATGCCTCAGCTTGTGATGCGATATTTTGTTGTGGGAGCGGTAATCTAAGATGCAGTAATAGCACAGCTATATACCACACTTTGTGATGCTCATCGAAGATATAAAAGTTGACTTGTCCCAACAAACATTTTAATCTCTGATCTAATTCCCAGGTAGTCTCGTTGACCGCTTGCTTAATCTCTTTTATCTCTGTAATGCACTATGGTTGTGACTTTGGTTTCTTGAACTTTGTGTTTAGTGCTTTCATTGTCTCAGCTAGCGAAGCGGATGGGTTTGTTGTATTGTACTTAATATACCACAACAACACTCTGTCAAACGTTGTGACAAGTTGAGCTTTCTCCATATCTTCATCATTGATTTGTTGCACTTTCCATACAGCTTCAACAACAAACCAAAATTGCCCATGATCCTTTGATCCCTGACCCTTAAAAATAGGCATCTTTACTGCATTGGCCATATTAAATGAGGGAACCGGAGGTGGAGGTGGAGGTGTAGGTATATGAGGTGGAGGTGAGGGTGGAGATGGAGTGGTTGGATGGAAATCCCAGAAGTGCCTTGATTATCGGATTGTGGCGCACCTCTAAGCGTGTTAGGGTTGCTTCTTTCTCCTTCGCTTTCTGATTTACCTAATAACAGACTGTAAATAGCTTCAGCGAAATTATCGTAGTATATTCTGAATCCTTTTCCGCTCCACGTAGTTCCAGTCTAGTTTCATTTTAAACATCAATCTTCTTGCATGCACAATACACCCTTTTCAGATAACAGGATCTTAATCTAGAGCTTTAAGGAATTCAAATACTTACCTCTTGGACCCTTGAAAAACCAATGCTCAGCTTCACTGTAGGAACCAATGTGTCAATTGTGAATTCTGTAATAAACCCTCTGGTAACACTATCAATCCAGTAATAAAAATCTCTTTTGATCTTATTTTCAGTCTCCTTAAGTCACTTAATCATCCTGGGGTCCACGCAGTAGGCTCGTCACACTTCCAACAAGTTTTCTATCTATCTAGTTTTGAAAGCCACTCGTGTAGCTCAATAGCGAATGATGCAAAAAGGATCTCATGTTTTTCTGTATAAATATACCTCTCCAACCATCTTTCTATTAACAAGCGAGGATTTCTATTCTCTTGTGCTGCAAATTCGTGCAACTTCAAATCAACCCAATCTTGAATCTCTTTTTTTGTCGGATGCCACATCACATATCCCTCAGACAGATCCTAGTCTTGGCAACATAACCGTTTGTTGGCTTGAGGGGCTCAGACCCAAGTTCAAAGTTAGTTGCGGTAACCAACAAAGACTTATACCATCGGCCCTTTCGGCAACGACCTGCTCACACAGACCGCAGTTAAGGATCTCATGTTTTTCTGTATAAATATACCTCTCCAACCATCTTTCTATTAACAGGAGAGGATTTCTATTCTCTTGTGCTACAAATTCGCGCAACTTCAGGTCGACCCAATCTTGAATCTCTTTTTTTTTCAGATGCCACATCACATATCCCTCAAACAGATCCCAGTCTCGGCAACGGAACCATTTGTTGGCTTGAGGGGCTCAGACCCAAGTTCAAAGTTAGTTGTGGTAACCAATAAAGACCTATACCATCGGCCCTTTCGGAAATGACCTGCTCGCACAGACCGCAGTCTCACCCGAGGCGATATTGGGGGATGCTGAAACCAGGTTTTTGCATCGAGAAGGATATGGAGTGTGGATCTTGGCTTAGTCTTAGATATATTTCTATGATACGCGATCTTACTTAGTATTACATTGAATCTGATCTATTCATACAAAAAGACTACTCGTAGATCTAAACTCTATCTATTGTGCATAAATCAATGGACCTTAACTGTAATTAACCATAACTACATTCAGCTATGAATTTTGATCTTACCTTTATTGCATAACACAAAAGTAAACAATAATCGCATAAAGTAAAGTACAAAAGGTAAGCACATAGATTTTCCTTCAAAATCTTCTTTATTAACTTTAGATCTTTAGAGTTACAATCTTCTTTCCTACACACACAGCTACAGGGGCCTGCACACACAGTTGTAAACTTACCAAGGCCTTCGCGCACACAACTACAAGATCCTTCCCCTTCACTCTAATATAGAAAGATATGACAATATAGACTCAAACAATCAAAAAATGATGATTGCCTTTGACTTACTAAGACAAACCCTTTATAATATATATATATATATCTATATATATATATATATATATATATATATATATATATATATATATATATATATATAGATAGATATATATATTCCCTTACAATACCATGGTCTGCAAATCATGAGCGAACTCAAAAACATACAATTTAATCCCCTTCTTTTACAAAATAAGGGGCTTTGACCTGCCCTAAAGCCCCTATGACTCCTAAAACACTGCGTGAATCAAATTTCGCTCCTCAAAATGTGGATTGTTTTACAAAACTTTGACCTAGGGGGACCCTACCCAACAAAGATGATTAAGAAGGATGCAATATACAAATGGGATAAATGATAAAAGGACACGTTCACTCAAATCAAGTAGGAAATTGCCTATGCACCCGCGTTATTCAGTCTAGACTATGGCAAATATTTCCTACTTTATACCTTCACTTCAGATTCGTCAATTGCAGTCGTATTGACTCAAAAGGATACAAGAGAAAATGAGTGGCCTATTTCTTTTATGAGCGCCAACGTGTAGGGGCTAGAAGTAAAGTATCCTTCCTTCGAAAAATAAGCATATGTTATATAAAAGGCAATTAAGTATTTCAGGCACTATCTTTTAAAAGCTCACATGATCATATTTGTACCTCACCCAATGGTAAGAAATTTTTTCATGCAGCAGGAGATGGGTGAGAAGAGGGAGAATTTGATGACCTGTTTACAAGAATATGATCTAGAGTTCAAACCAGTTCAAAGGGTCATGGCCTTTGCAAGCTAGCAATCGAAGCAAGAGATGCTCCTGACCCAAATCTTTTAGGTTGGGAGTAGGAGATAGGAATGTATAATGTTGAACATGTTCCGCATTCCACATCTACATCGCCATGGTATACTGGCATACAAAAATTTATGGAGGATGGCACCTTTCCCACGCACTTATCAAATAAAAAAAAGAGGGAAATCTATTTAAAAACTCTATCCTACCATCTAGTTCATGGAGTGCTTTTCAGAAGGCACCACAACGATGTCCTACTAAGATGCCTTGAGCCACAGGGTACAAAGAAGGTACTCAAACACTTGCGCGATGGACCAATTGGTGGTCACTATGTGAGTGACACTACAACACATAAAGTCATTAGGGCTACTTATTATTGGCCCACTCTATTCAAGGATGCTCACACTTATGTTCACAAGTGCCCAACTTGTCAGAGACGCATCAGTTGAGATTAGAGGTCAGCCGCCCCACTACTACTAGTAGTAGTTGAGGAACCATTCCAATAGTGGGGCCTAGATGTTATTGAAGAGATATTTCCTCATTCATCAAAGCAACA
Source organism: Pinus taeda (assembly GCA_000404065.3). NCBI lineage: Eukaryota > Viridiplantae > Streptophyta > Pinopsida > Pinales > Pinaceae > Pinus > Pinus taeda. The sequence goes on from APFE030026955.1 coordinate 30,430, forward strand.
ATGATATATTCTGACAATGACAAACTATTTCATTTGGTGGTCGGAAGCAATTCCCTTGAGATAAGTAAATGGTTAGGAAGTCATCCAAATTTTGTGACAAAACATTATAACCAGGTTTGATGTTCCAATGTCACTTTTCTTTGATAATGTGACTTACTTTTCATCATTGAAATTATATGAATTTGCATTAGAAATTGGAATTGTATTAAAGCATGCATCTAACTATTATCCACAGGGAAATGGTTTAGTTGAATCGACAAATAAAAATCGTATCCTCATAATCAAGAAAATCATATTCTCTAAGAAAAGGAACTGGCATAATTATTTGACCAATGCATTATGGTTGATTGTGTAACTCCTAAGGCTTCCCTTAAGACCTCGCCATACTTTCCATTTTACGGTAAATAAGTTATCTTGCCCCCAGACCTATATATCCCAACCTTGCAACTCTCCCAGTCCTAAGGTAGACCTTGCCTTCTAGTTTAGAGTAGGATAGACACTTTACAAAAACTTGAGGAAGAAAAGCTCAAAGCCAAAGAGATATTTGTTGTCCACCAAAACTGTGTAAGCACTAGTTTGATAAAAAATCTGTTGGGGCAAAGAGTTTCGATGTAGGTGACCTAGTATTGAAGTGGGATAAAACTCATGAAGAAAAGGGTGAACATATGAAGTTCCAACCTTTGTGGAATAGACCATTTACCAACCTTTGTGAAATGGAGCATTTACCATGAAAAAAACTCAGTCATACTACATTCAAGCTAAAATCCTTAAATCGGAGGATTGACCCCCTTCTCATATATGACCATTTACCATGAAAATCAACTCAATCATACTACATTCAAGCTAAAATCCTTAAATCAGAGGATTGACCCCATCTCAAGCTAAAATCCTTAAATCAGAGGATTGACCCCTTGTGGAATAGACCATTTACCAACCTTTGTGAAATGGACCATTTACCATGAAAAAAAACTTAATCATACCACTTTCAAGCTAAAATCCTTAGATCGGAGGATTGACCCCCTTCTCGTAAATGACCATTTACTAACCTTTGTAGAATGAACCATTTACCATGAAAAAACTCAATCATACTACATTCAAGCTAAAATCAACTCAATCATATTACATTCAACCTAACATCCTTAAATCGAAGGATTTATCCCCTCTCAAATTAAAACCTTAAATCGTAGGATTGAACCCCTTTTCGTAAATGGCGGAATTGAAGGATTGACCCCCTTCTCGTAAATGGCCGAGATTTGAAGCATTCTTTTCGTAAATGGCCGAATTGAAGGATTGACCCCCTTTTTGTAAATGGCGGAATTGAAGGATTGACCCCCTTCTCGTAAATGGCCGAGATTTGAAGCATTCTTTTCGTAAATGGCCGAATTGAAGGATTGACCCCCTTTCTCATAAATGGTCGAGATTTGAAGCATTCTTTTCGTAAATGGCCGAATTGAAGGATTGACCCCCTTTCTCGTAAATGGCCGAGATTTGAAGCATTCTTTTCAATGGCAGCTCAAACCAAAGTTTGAAGCAAGCTTTTTAATAGCTTCAAACCAAAGTAACAAGCCAAGTGAAGCTTAACATTCAAGTGCCAAGCCACGAGACAAGGGAGGAGTTAAGAGTGCCCAACACGTTGATCACGCCATATTATAATGGATATATTAAATTCTTTTAATAATATATATTTGTTACATGTGGGATAAAGAGTTGTCTATAATGCGACTTTTTGGAGATTCTGGTGATGGAATCCGACGGAAGAAATTGAGGTTAAATCTTGATTTGTTGCAGTTAAAATGGTTTTTTAACTGCATATTTGCATTCAGCACCCTGAAAAACCCCTGGGACACTTTGATTGTGCAGAAACTAACTATCAAACTTGCGATTCCAATCAATTACTACCGGATTTTGACCAGAAAAACCCACCAAAAAAACTTTCAAAAAATCCAATTATAAACAACTGTGTGAGATAATTCCCACATATAAAGCATAAAATAAAAGGGCATGCGGAGGCACAATGAGAATCCAGGTGTTATAACCCCAAAGACAGTCCACCAGTTGACAGCTAAAGACCAAGCCAACACAGAAAACGCCAAGACATGGGACAGAGGGATTTGTGCGCAATTTGTCGGTTAAATATCTAAGCACTTGTATCTGCATTTTAAAATATTCAGTGATGTGCATATGGGATAAAGTTGCGTGGAGACCTAGGAATAATCCAGCCAATCAAACAACAACTGACTAATGACATCAATAATATAAATCATACATGTTAGCTCTGAATGATGGATCATTATCCATTCAAAATTCAATTTTAATCTTTTCAGTACTCCTGGTAATGTCTCAATTAGATATGGAAGGAGCCCGTTTCCATGAATTGCAAGCGTACTTTGGTAGTGGTCAATCAGTTGCAGGGACTGGTTCTGTTCCTTTACCATTATTTTCAGCTTGACAGGTTCATTGTTTTGATTTAAAACATCTGCATATTTAACAGTGGAGATGAATGCTTGCAGATTAAAGGCCGCAGTTTAATTGCGAACCCCTCAGGCTATCCAGAGTTTTACGCGGGGAGGGGGGTGGCTTTCCACAATAAGTTGTTTCTCCCAAGATTGTCGTGCCTTACAAGGCACAATCTAGAGAATTGTTCACGCTCCCCGCCACCACCCCCCCCACCACCACCTTCATAAAAACTGCTTACCGCCAGTACCCCCTCTGTAAACAGCTTATGTTTTCCAGTCCAATGGCATTTTCCCTTCCTTCCATATCAGATTCTATTCCCGATAAAGGGTAGTTCTACTGCAGTTTGAACCCTTGACTTCTTCCACTTAGAGTGGAATCAAACACAAGAACCCATGGCTTATGGATGTGGATTATTAAAACATGTGGCCTTTGGCTATTGTTTTATCTCAATCTGTGGATTCAGCACTGGAATAAATAGTGAGCTATAAGATTTGCAACGATAACATCGTCACGGGGCTTTGCAATTTGGTAAATACATGCTTCCTTGATGTTGTCTTTCAGTGCATAATATATATGCCACCAGTTGACTGAATCCCTTCACAATTGGAACCATAAAATCCCATGCACAATCGTGCCTCTCTGCGATTTTCGTGCCCTCCAAAAGTAGTGAGCTATAAGATTTGCAACGATAACATCGTCACGGGTTTTTGCAATTTGGTAAATACATGCTTCCTTGATGTTGTCTTTCAGTGCATAATATATATGCCACCAGTTGACTGAATCCCTTCACAATTGGAACCATAAAATCCCATGCACAGTCGTGCCTCTCTGCGATTTTCGTGCCCTCCAAAAGCATGCGGAATTATTTCTATCTTCGATGGGGGAAATCATAACACCTTCGGATTTGGTGAAAATTATTCAGAGACAATGAATTGCATGTTCATTATCGCTGTTGGCTCTAGGTTCAAGATATTATAGAACACATTGAAAAGTGTTTTTTAAGATCCAAGGACGCATCAAAATTCATGTTTCACTAGGACTTTTCGTGTTCATTCAGATCTAATCAGTGGTATCATTAATTTGGCAGGAACATCGTCAGTCAAAAAGGTTTACATCAAAATGGTTACAGTTATTTTTGGACTGCTAAGGACCATAATTCTAGCATTCCGCTGGTTGAAGAACATCCTCAACTGGGTTCTAAAAGAAAAGGATGACACTGAAGTTGAGCAAATATCTAGCATACAAAGGAGATTTGCTACAAAGCAGAAATAATATGTGCACCCAAGTCCGAATCTTGCTACATATGCCATCTAAGTCCAAAGACTCAATAACACCGAGCGTCAATGAGGAGGAAATTAGTACTCTTGTTCTAGAGAAAATTTGCCAGTATTTTTATCGGTCTCTACAATTTTTCAACAGTGATCTGCTTGAATGATGTGATATCACTCTTGAAATACACCGGAACAGGGTCTTTATGTTGTGAAAAAATTAAAGTTTAATGTTGGGAAGTATACAAGGTTGTGGCATCCATTGGATACTGCTGAAAACACCACAGAAGCTAAATACTTGATTCAAATATATATCTTGAAAGGTCAAGGTATTGTTGCGTGAAATAGATCAGGGCATATGTCGATCTCTTCATTGAAGTCTGAATGAAAACGAGTGAGAAACCCTCAAAAAGGAGAAGGAAAACCTGGATTTCTCAAGGGACCGAGATAAAAAGGAAGAACAAATTCAAAGTTTTTTGGAAGCGCTTAAAGTTGAGGAAAACTGAAATTCAATACCTAAAGAAGAGCAGTTTGTGCTCCAATGATTTTCTACACCTTTGTTTTTATGACCTCCCTTGTAAAAGTGAAAATGAATATCTAAGACGAATGAAAGATGTAGACTATGTCAGAGAAGCATCAAGATCTTAGGTAACTGAGAATTATGTTAACACTAGTCTAACTTTCTGGTTTGTATGTCCCTTTTATACAGTAAAGTGCCAATACATGAGGACAGTTGAAGATAAATATCTTCTCTGCCAAATTGTCAGAGGCCATTTATTTCCAAGGAAATTCTTTTCGCTCCTGGGAGTGGAGCAAACACAGCAGGGGCAGTTAATGCATCATATTCTTGGAATGCATCTTCAATTCCTCGACAACAAGATTTCTCTAAACAAGGTGCCAATTTTAGGGGTGCAGAAATTGTTCCATCTGAAGGAATTAATGATGAGAATTGGAATGATAACCAACAAAATCCTGCATCAAATGAAGCCTCTCAAGGAAGCAAGGGAGGCAGAGGAAGCAAGGAGGAAGGCAAAGGACTCAAGCTGTTATGAATCAAATTCTGGAAACAAAGACCATTTTTCATTTGATTTACTTACTAATATTTTCCATCAGCACAACTCCCAGGCAGATTCCTCACCCATTGTCTTGTATACACATGTTATTGTGTGTATGAAGAAATAATTCATAATCGTTGGAATGGAAACAAAGCTGGGTGTTATGTTCAAGTGAAGATTCCTTACCCTTTGTCTCGTATACACATGTTATTGTGAGTATGAAGAAATAATTCATAATCGTTGGAATGGAAACAAAGCTGGGTGTTATGTTCTAGTGAAGATATTCCTAAGGAAGGTTGTCCAAATATAAAGAAAGGTGCAGTAATTTAGATTAATGATGGACCTAGTTTCTTCATCAGCTTTTCAAATCATGATGAATAGGAAAAAAATATACACTTATGCTTCAGTTATTGATCGTGTGCTTTTACCATTATCCAAAAGTTTATCATATCATGAAAACTTGAAAGAATTCTACACAGGCTTCTTGTTGTTGTTTTCAAGCACGATGGGCATAGGAATTATTGGATTTTGGAACCTTCATATTGAAAAGGCAAGGAATTTGGCTTATAGGCGGAATTATATAACGCAAGGTTAAATTAGTCCTATATGTTTTCAGTGGATACTCCATGGCATATGAAGATTCAGAAAAGTGATTTCAATAGAAGTTATTCTTGCATCACTGTGGCAACAGAGATGGAGGTGTTTGCGAGTAATTAAAAGGATGAGTTGCAAAATGTTGATGCAGAACAGTGAGAACAACTAAATGATATTGCAGAAGAAAATACCAGAAGATCTTAAAGAGATCATTAAGAGGAAACATGACTTAATATAGGCAGTGAAGGTAGGAGTTGAATTGTCATTTTTGGATATCGATGAACACCTAACAAAAGCTTAAAGGCTAATCCTCATAATACTTAAAACTCTCATTGTAATAGCCAAAAGCTAGACCCAGCTGAACGTTCTTTGTTAAATCAGCCACTCTTGTGGGCAAGTATATGATCCATATGCATCTCATCCATAATTCTCATGCAAGTTCCTTTTAAATGAGAAGAAAAGCAAAATCAGTCTGGAGGATCTAATTTTTCCCTTTCTTCCAAAGTTTTGTCAAAGTTAGAAAAGATGGATAAAGAGGCACTACAATGGATATTGGCACCAACTCTGTTATCATGGTTGGCACTACCTCAAAAATACTATTGAAAATGATGCTATTGAAAATAGTTGATACACTTTATAAAATAAAATAAAAGATATCGGAGCATCAAGAAAAGGATTATAAATACAGATGACAGAGTTCCTCTTATTTAAAATAAAATAAAAGATATCGGAACATCAAGGGAAGGATTATAAATACAGATGGCAGAGATCCTCTTATTTAAAATAAAATAAAAGATATCGGAACATCAAGGGAAGGATTATAAATACAGATGGCAGAGTTCCTCTTATTTAAAGGGCAGTTAGCAAACTTTTAGGGAAAAGCTTCAACAAATTCAGATTTTCAGGACGAGTATTTTGCAGCTTCAAATTTTAAGGAGGAAGATCAACAGTTAGTGAATAAGTTTCAAATTTGAAGCAAGACTTGAGCAAGCAGTTTAGAAGTAAAGACATTCAATCAAAAGATTATCTGACAAATTTGAGGGAACATCAACATAATTCTAGATTTTCAATAATTATATAAATCATCGGTCAAAACTTAGCCCAATCTCCAAGGCATAAATTGTGCAGTATGTTTCATATTCGAATGTACTTAGGGATGAGACGACAGTTTCAAATATCCAAGTCAAAAAATCAACAAGTTGGGAATTAATTGATATTTGAGAGAACCAATGAGTATTCGCAGGTAGTCATTTAACAAAGTGAATATTTCGAAGGCAGTGAACCACCATTCGTTAAGAATAGATGACGGGGAATTTGTCAACAGAGAATAAGTATTTCTTTTATCAATCCAACATTTCCAGTGAATCATGCAACTGGTGACAGAAGTTTCCAGGCACAAAATATAGATAAAGATTCATTGATGAATTTGGAGGCAAAAGACTTTTTATCAATTTGTAATTTCTTGCATTTCCAATTTGTAATTTCTTGCATTTCCAGTAGATTGTTTAGAGATTATTTTGTTTTTAGTACATTGTTTAAATTTTTATTCCAAAATACTAACCATGGTTGGCAGATATATTTTCTATATACTGTATCATTGAAATGTAAAAGGGTTCTCTAAGTGTTTTTTTGATACCAAAACCCTGAATTTTTTTTAAATCTTGTAATTTCAAAATTTAATAAAAGGTTTCTAACTTTAGTTAATAGTAGAGATTGTTTACATGTGAGTGCTTCATATTTTCCATTACTTATTTATGCATGCATGTGTGGTGTGTAAGTCTTTGGGAAAGGATGGGTTGGGTGTCCACTCCCGTGAAATCCCATCGTGAAGTTATTTTTGTTAATGAGAAGATTAGAGTGACAGTTTGTCACTTTTGATCCTTCAATGTCACAAGATTGCCGCTATTTATACATTTCCTATATGTATTTTATTTAGTTGTTGAGAGTGTCTCTTCATGCTTTCTCATCTTATCACCTAGCCTACATATTCAGTATGAATGATTATGTTGCCTAATATCTTCTTTAGATCTTCCATTTACATCTCTTTCAAGGTATTGTATTATGCCATAGCTGAACATTGGCACATTGATTAGATCTTTGTAGCGAGGGTTTTACTTGTTAACCTGGGATTTGTGACTCATCAACAACCACCAATACAACAAATCCTAGATCTGGCCATTGCGCTTCATAGGTTGTTGTTTAGTAACAACGAACAACATTAAAAATCCTTGTAACACTGAGGGAGCCCCTTCTAATTTGAGGGCCAACTTGAACCTAAAGATTGTTCGAGTTAGCTTCTCGGCACAGTTTCGCAGCTAAGAACTGCCTTCAAGAAACAAATACAACACGTGTGTTGTATTAGTTGTGTCTTGTCTTGCCATGTTTGTTGGTCATTGTACATAAGCAAGACCCTTGTGTAAAAGTGCATGGATCAAAAGGACTTTGTGGTGGAATAAAAGAGAAGTGTGACAACCACAACACTTGGATTTCTGTTTTGATCCTTTTTTGTTTGGGAAAATGCCATAGGTTGAACTAAGTCCAGATGGAAAATACGATACATCCAAAAGGATAACCTTGAGGAAACCTATCAAATCCACGCCTATGCTAGTATCTAAACTACTCAACTTGGTGTAAATCTACTTGTGTGTTAACACTTGTCAAATCTAGTAGAGAAGGAAAATGGGAAAATCTAAGGCAAGCAAACCAATATCAGAGGTTCTAAAATACTTCTCTAAAGGGGAAACCTCCTCTACTCTCAATAATTTGGGATCCCTCTTCCGTCCATTGAAATAATAAGTGTCAATGCACAATCATATTAAATAAATAAATAAAAGGGTGAAAGAAGAGAAAGGATTCCTGTGTAGGGAAGTGAAGCAAGCGACTTCGTTGGGGTACTATCTAGGCTTGCTGGCAGCGAATCAACGTTTATGCTCTTGAAGTGACTCCTTTTGGGTACTATCTAGGCCTGCTGAAAGTACAGCAACACCAGAGATGAAAACTCATACTTTGAATATCATAAACTCACTGCACACATTACCCTTTCCTAGATTGAAACAATTGTGATATGGTGTATCTTTTGTGTGTTCAACCAAGTAGAATAAAGTGAGATATTATATGTATAACTAGGTCGAAAGGGTAGATCAAGGAAATCTAATTGGTGAATCAATAATTCCTAAATGCTTGACCCTTTAACCAAAATCTATTCCTAGACAAAGAAGTTGAAGCTCTGTTGCCAAGTGTTGTCGCTACTACAACGCCCTCCAAAATTTCGCTACATTCAAATTTTGGAGCCTACTTTACAATTGTATTTAGTGTCACCTTGATAGTCAAGTGTTGTCTCATGTCATTTTATATGTTTCGAGTGTTCATGAATGTTCTCAAGTGTCTTCGCAATGATTAGAACATCTTTAGTGCATTCCATGGTTAGGACATCTTTATTGTTTTAAAACGACAAATTTTGGTTGCAAACACACACACACACTTCATCTATTGTACTTAGGGAAAGCATGTAAAGTGGCATTGTGATGTATACTTATCATTGTTCAATCTTTTCTAAGTTTTCTCGATGAGTTGGTATGTGTCACACATGGTTTTATGTCTGAACTCATCATGCTCACACATTTCCCTATATCCCATAGTAGAAAATTTTTGGTTACAAAGTGAACCCATTGAAGCAAGAAGTGCATGAGCACACTCTTAAACCTTGATAAGAAATCTTTCATTATTCGAAAGTGCACAATGTGCCCTCTAATAGCACAAAGTTCACTGCTTAAGCCCTTTCCCTTTCCTTGTTCTGAACTGTGCCCATTGAGAAACCTAGTCTTTCTTTAAGCGCACTTCTTCGATCTGAAGGAATGTGGCCTCCTTGATCACATGAGTGCACCCTGAAGGCCTTAATATCCACCCTTCTGCCTTCCACAACGTGTCATGCACCCTCTTGACCCTTTGAGCACATGAGCGCACTCTGAAGGCATGACACTTCACCGTTCAGCCTTCATACTTGAGCCATGCACCCTCCTAGGTCTCTTGAGCACACCATGAAGGCCTGAAGCCTTCATCCTTCAACCTTCAGAAGTGTACCATGTTCTCTCTTCCTCTCCCTTGAGCACATAGCACACTTGTGAAGCCCAAACCCTTCCCCTTTATCCTTCGGACTCATGCCATGTGCCCTGCCTTGATTTTCTCTTCCTCTTGAGCACATGTTGAAGCCTTAAAGCCCCTCCCCTTTTGCCTTGAATCCTTTTGAAGTGCGCCCTTGCGCCCAGAAGCTCTCCTTGATCTTTCCAAAGCGCATTGTTAAGGAATGAAGAGAAAGTTACATGAAACATGTTAGAATAGGATATTTTCAGCTGATGGTTGCTTCTCATGAGTGATTCCAGTTTTAGGTATTTCAGGAACATTGTGGCAAGAGTGCATGAATAATATTAGACAAAGAATGAAAACAAAGGAAGCATTGAAGAACAAAGGAAACATTGAAGTCTTGTTGATCAAAGCACCCTAAATACTCTATTAGAACAAAGACCCTTTGGAGGGTGAATACATCAGTGATTAGAAGTTGCATGAAGAATAGAGACACAAGTGGCAAACATGTCACCATTGAAGAAATTCCATGTCATCAGTCACTATCACTCCCAATCATCAAGGATAGTGACATGACATGTATTCAACACATGATGATGTGGAAGTTATTATGTAATGATGTAATCATTGTAAAAACAAATAAGTTGAAGTCCAAGAGTCATGTATTTACAAAAGAGCCATGGAATTCCAAAAGACGAAAAACCAGGAGCCATATCTAATTCCAACATTCATTTGGAAGTCCAAAGTCAAGAGTCATGGGATGTGAAAGGTCATGCCTCAAGTTATAAAAGGATACTCATTTCTATATTAATTTTATCCTTAGCTTCTCCCACAAGGCATTAGAGAGACATAGTTAGTACTTTTGTGGAGCAAGTATTGGCTCTAACGCTCCATTATTGGAGCTAGTGATGTTCATTGTCTTTATATATCTTGGAACTTTTTCTTAATACTTGAAGTTTTCCAAGCCAACACACTTTCACACATGGATTGTGGATGTTTCTAGGACTATTATTTAGATGTTTATGATTCATGTTTTCTTTCACATGTATTGGAGTAATTGAACTATTTTGGTGACTTCAATGCTTAACTTATTAGAAATATGTTGTAATGTTCATAATGCTTATCGCATATATGTGAACTATTTCACTTGATGTTTGATGAGTCTTTCTCATTCACGTGTGTCCCCATTATGGTAGTACTATTTCTTATTTCTTAGAGGATCACTTTATTTCCCAATTGCAGCAAGAGAACCTTGATATATCTACAATCGAACATTCACAAGGCACACTCACTTGCTCATTCAAAAGGACATTTGTGCTTCTCTCTTGTGATAACAAGTAAAGCCAAGGAATATATTTAAGTAAACGATAATCAGACTGTATTCCAAATGGGACTCCTAAACCAAATTGTGTGAGGTCTAATTGTGACCTCACATAGGGGAGATCCCCTATATGTTGGCGGTATCCAGCACCGTCAACAACACCTAATTTCGAAATTTTGCCTTGGAATGCCATGGAAACATGCAATTAAGCTTCCCTTAGAAAGAATTAACCCCACACATATTGAATTCCACCTTTGTGCTCCAAAGATTCATTGTTTTGGAGCCATTTCATCTTACAATTGTGCCCAAAAATTGAGAATTTTTCCAAATTTTCCCCAATTTGACCAATTCCACCATGAAAATTCTTCAATTTCTCCCAATTTGAATAAACTAACCTCTAAAATTGTTAATTGAGCTTCCTCCTTATGAATTCCTTAAGGGAATTCAACCAAAAATTTGGGTTTTACCAAATTTCCCTCCAACATCATTATGTAACCATAATTTCGCCGGTTACAAGACTACTCTTCCGAAATGAGAATTAAAATTGAAGATTTTTCTCCACATATCTCAATTTTCTTAAATTTCCCAAAATTTGCCCCAATTACTCATAAGGAACTTTGTCAAATATTTTATTAGTAACCACTATGTTATTTTATTCCTCCATAATTTTCTCTATTTCGGCTTGTTGGCTTAGCCCATGCAAGCCTAATGTTGTAGCATACTTTGATACCACCCTATGATGTCCACTAGTACCCACCTAAAGCACATCATTTCTCTATAATGTACTTAGGAAACCCCACACTAGGCCACACCACCATAAACTCAACCTGAGCACTTGAATTTCAAATTCCTTCATGTAATTGGTTCTTAATTTCCATAATTATAATTATGATACCATTTCATAATACCCTACATATGCACCAGAATTCAGGCCTAATAAGAAATACCACTATGCATAATTATTAGAGATAAACAACGTAACATTTACATTCTAATAACAATGACGGTTTTAAATAGAAATTACACATAATTATCACATTGGGCAATGCATAAGAGAAAATATTTACCTTTAAGAAAGCACAAATTGATTTTTGGCTAAGGACGTTCCTCCCATTCTTAAAAATTGTTATTCTAGTCCTTTCAACAATGGTACTCGCCCAAGATGGGCTATGACACTACAAGGGAAAACTATTGTTATGCTTTCAACTCAAAACCCCACTAACACTCAAGTTGCTCACTTAACCAAACATCCCTATCACCAACTCTCTTTTCACCATCAACCCACGCAATGAAAGAGGGGATCCCCCTTCTCTACCATTGTAGTCACTCAATTGAACTCCCTCTATTAGAGCTCCAGTGCAAGCTAACCATGAAAATCTCTATGTTGGGACTATAGTGATGCTTTTATGACAATTTTACACTAGTTTGCATGAAATTCAACTCTTTGTCATGTTTCTCGTACTTAGTCTAAAGATCCATACAAGTTTGGTAACTTCAAATGGAAGAATGGAATAGCATGCAATAATTATCCTCAACTCATCAAAAACCTACATTTTCATGTGCATGACTTCATCTTGACACTTGGCACTCGCTTAACTACTTCACAACTACATGCAAAATTCCCAGGGAATATATTCTCTAAGGTTAAGGTACTTTATGTTATAATATAATAATGATTAATATTGGATTTGGTCCCCGTGGACCCACTTAGCCCCCTCTCATTCCCCTATTGTGAAGTTAGATCCCCTCATTCTCTTGTATGCCCCTCTATCATGCAACCATTAGTGTATTTTATTAATAAAATGATTTACATCAATTACATTACATTTGTTGGCCCTTTACCATATAATCTGGCTCACCAACCTATATAATTGATATGTACCAATACATTGCAAAGGTCATTACAATGTCTTTCCTACTATTATATAGATTCCCCACAAGTCATACAAATTACCTCGATATGTATGACTTGATGCAAGGGTGTCTCTATATTGTTTTAACATTTGTTAGTGGAAAAATGTCCTTAGTACATATGATAAACTAGCCAGAAGTTATATTATGGTCAAAGATCAAGATTAGAGAAACTCTGTAAAAATGGGGAAAAGTGTTAGACCAAACAGGGTCTTAAAAAAATGATGTCCCAAGATAAAACTTGGCTCTAGTGCTAATGTAATGAACCAAAATGGTTCAACCACTCATACTAATGTAATGAAATATAATTCATTTTGCAAAATATCCAACATAAGAAAAGCGAGTTCAATTCCATATAAGAAAATATTTTTTAAGTAATAAATAAGATATAATATATTAGATGATCGATACATTGTATTGTGATAGTATGCTTATATGCATTGACTTGTCATGAAGGTGAAGTGGCATGTCCCTTAGCTAGGCCATGTCTCTTAGTTTCACATAATCTCTTATTCTCTTAGTGTCTCTTAGTCTAATTTCTTGTAAACTATTGGTACCAACTACACACAATTTTCTAGTTAAAACACCATCATCGTTATTATTTATTACACTTACATTCGCATTCCTCTTGCCAATGAACCCCTCTAGCAGTGGAGTTTTCAACCCTACAATAAGTCTCTCCTACTTCTCTCTCGCATCTCTAGAGACCATGTTGCACCTCACGCAAGTCATAAAAAATAGAACATTTGTGACAAAAATGCCAAGCCCAATCTTAAAGGAAGCAAAGCAAACCAATTTAGGAAAAACCACATATAGTTTGGAAATGTTTTTCTTAAGGACATGTAAGGATTTGTTTGTATGGCTTTATGTCTTTTTATATCACATATGTTGATGAGTATAGTAGGTTCTTGGAAATATCAATGTTTTTGTCTTTGGCTTATGAATATAATGTAACAACCCTGGGTTAAGTTTCCATGTAAATAAAAACAAGACCAAGGTCATGGGACATGTATTCCAAGTTGAATGGTAGGGAAAACATCACATTGGGGGTCACTTGTGGTTTATTTATGGCTATAGAAATTAGCAAAGGAATTGATGAAGGAAAAGAGGCAATAATTGGCAATTAATTATGAAAATAAATGAAAATAGGAGAAAAGTAAGGTGAAGAGACACATATTTGCATGGTAAGGAAATTAGAAGGAAAATTAAGGAAAATGAAGAAAAAGGAAACATCAATGATAAAAAGGCACCTGAGAATCAGTTCATGGATTTTTCCCATCTTTGGAGCAAGTGTGGAAAAGGAAAGAGAACAAACACTTGGAAAAGCAAGCAAAGGAAAGTAAAGGAAGGAAAAGGATAAGCAAAAAAAAGTAAAGGAAAATCAAGGAGAAGGTTGGATCAGTAGCTTCAGCGGGAAGACTTTACAGGTAACAAGTTGTATGTGTGATTTCCTTGCTGGAATGTGAATGAATGGTACATGAATTTTTTATTGGTTCATTTACTATCATTGGCATGGGTTTTTCCTGGAGTAGCAATGGTTTCAGCCTTGCCTTGCCATTTCTTAGATAGCCATGATGTGATGGGGTTCATTCTTAGTTGAGATTTGGATTTCCAAAAGGCTTTGGAACTGAGTGAAGCGGTCTCAGGAAAATTCCCAAGGATTGGGGGGTGGATATACTTTTCTCTGGGAAGCCCTCAACAGGTGGGTGGAGACAAGAAAATTCCTCAAGGTATGTTGAAGAAATTTTGAGGCATCCAAGCTTGGTTTGGTTTTGTGATCTCGGGACTGGTTTAGGTGAGATTGTGTTAGTTTGAGAGTGGAGGTGGTTTAACCTCTAGATTACCTTGGTTGATTATATCTTGATTTCTCCCATGAGACCCCACATTCATGCTTGGAATATGGCACGGGGGTGATTGGCTGAAAGAAATATTTGGTTCAAATCAATCTATGGTCAGGTGGTACATGGAAGTCTCTACCTTGGTTGGATTTTTCATATGTCAATGAGAGTTATTTTCCTATTGTAGGTGGTTTAACCTCTAGATTACCTTGGTTGATTATGTCTTGATTTCTCCCATGAGACCCCACATTCATGCTTGGAATATGGCACGCGGGTGATTAGCTGAAAGAAAGATTTGGTTCAGATCAATATATGGTCAGGTGGTACATGGAAGTCTCTACCTTGGTTGGAATTTTCATATGTCAATGAGAGTTATTTTTCTATTGTGCTTCATGAGCACTTCTACATGTTATTATGATGATTTTATGGTTGTTTTTTCATGATTAATATTATGGTTATATGTTGGTTATAAGCATGGTTTATGATGTGCTCCGATTATGGCTCTTGTTATGCTTTGATAAGTTATGAATGGTTGATGAATGCATTGGATAACAAGTGTTGTTGCAGCTACTTGAGAGGGAATTAGACCTTCTCGTTGATTTCCAAATCAAGGTCATATATTGTTAAATACACATGGACAGCAAGAGAGATATGAAAGATAAAACATGCAATACAATTTTTATTGACAAATGATATACATTTATAGTACATTATGTGACCATTGGTATTCACATCCCAAGGTCTCTTGGACTCGTTTTGTCCATTCGGCTTCCACACTAACCCATTGAGGATTAGGTGTCCAACATTCCCCCCCTTAATCCGAAGGGTTATGTATGAGTCCAAGAAGAGAGCTTAAATACAAAATGTGCAAAAATGCATGGCAGCACTAGGCTGAATGTGCTCTCTGAAATGTTGGTATAAAGCGCGGTGGTTTAAAGATGACCACCAACACTGGAACGCTTAGTGCAGTTCCCAGAACTCTTCCAAAACTGGCAAGAAGCTGAAGTCTTCTGCTAGAGGAAGTGCTCCTATTGTTTTTGAAGAGGGAAACCTTCAACCATGAAAGGGAGGTCTCACCCCGCATAAAAGGGAGAACTTCAACCTGAAAAGGGAAGTCTCAACCTGTGATGGTTTAAGGATGACCAACAACTCTGGAATGCTTAATGCAATTCCTGGAACTCTTCCAAAATTGGCAAGAAGCTAGAGACTTCTGCTAGAGGAAGTGTTCTCAATTTTGTTCCTGGAATTCTTCCAAAACTGGCAAGAGGCTGAAGTCTTCTGCTAGAGGAAGTGTCCCAGATTGCCAACTGAAGGCATGTTCACGGGCATCTTTGTCTCTGGCTACAACTCTGAAACTGATGTGGCAGGTTGTGGCTCAGGATCGCTTGATGTGACTTTGAAGCTTGTAGATGACCATCATTTCCCCCCCTGTTAGATACAAGGTGAGATGATGGAGAAAACTCGACTGCAAGACTGTTCAATATTCTGGAACAAGTTCTAACATGTGTTTG
>APFE030026988.1:651-24063 GCA_000404065.3 Pinus taeda
CCACACTGCGCCTTCTGTGGCGCCTCTGTGGCGTCTCCGCACTGTGCCTTCTGTGGCGCCTTCGCACTGCGCCTTCTGTGGCGCCTCTGTGGCATCTTCTGTGGCGCCTCTGCACTTCCGCAGCTGCAGCGCTCGAGAGATCACCCTTCACAGATTCGCTTTCCACTTCACTTTCATATAGATCGAGCTTTTGAAATAATAACCCAATATTT
The DNA here is from genome assembly GCA_000404065.3 of Pinus taeda. Classification (NCBI taxonomy): domain Eukaryota; kingdom Viridiplantae; phylum Streptophyta; class Pinopsida; order Pinales; family Pinaceae; genus Pinus; species Pinus taeda. The sequence continues at coordinate 864 of APFE030026988.1, forward strand.
AGATCTTAAGATATTCAACCCAAAAGCATAGCCAAGCCAAATGATCTCCTTTGCTTTATATAGGCAAGCTCTTCCTCAAATCATGGGCCAATACCACGGGCCAAAACCATAGGATCAAAAACTGTGGGACTAATACCATGAACCAACCATGAAAGTGCGTGAAATTTTCTCCACATGAAATAAACTTTTCTCTGCATAAAATTCCGTGAACTTTTCTCTACATGAAATAAAATTTTCTTTGCGTAAAATTCCGTGAACTTTTCTCTACATGAAGTAAACTTTTCTCTGCATAAAATTCCGTGAACTTGAAAATAACTTTGTTGCACTATAATTTATCATCTGAGTGATTTTCCATCAAGGACAACACTTGTCTTATAATGCCAACAATCTCCCCCTTTGTTGATTTGATGGCAAAGCTTATTTGTGAACTATCATCTGATCCCTTTTTGTTGTCCGGTAACCCATGAATCTATTTGTAGATTCATCTGAATGTATACGAGTGAGATGATCTTCTATGAGAGGGTTGCCATCAAGTACAACACATGCATCATAATGCCAACAAGTACTTGTAGCCAACTACACCAACCAAGAATCTGCAACACTTCTTTTCTCAAGCCACACCTATCCACCAGATCAGGATTAACATAACTATAATTATATCTAGGGTCAATCAAAATAAAAAACTTGATCACAAAGCTTACCTTCCATCTCAATAATGGATGTTTGGTGATCCACTTGTTTGTTATCAAATGTTGCGTAGATCTAAGGAATGTTGTACCCAACATCCCCAACTATTATCACCTCCTAAGCATTGTAGATATGAGGCCTACCACACTGATACAATGGACAATCCTTATTGCAATGAATCTTTCCACATATTCAACACTACAAAGGTCCACTACTTTGATTTTCTATTCTCTAGGTTGAGACCCATGCCCCTTCTCAACTGCATTAAACTTCTTGTAAGGAGCAACATTCTCTTTCTCACCTACATCCTAAGGTATTTCCCACTTTAGTGGCCACTTACCTTTAGGATTGTAATTCCCTTTCCAACCCTTATTAGACTCAATCTTACACTTTGATTTCTCATAACATTGCTTCATATTTCCAATGGCTTCTTCAAGAAACTAAGGCTCATCATACTCAATTTGATCCTTAAATGCTAATGAAAGTCCACTAATGAACCTCAGAACTTTTGCCTTCTCATCCTTAAGATACGGTACATACCTCAACAACTCCAGAAACTTAGTCTTGTACTCCTCATCTATCATAGATCCTATCTTCAACTCATAGAACTCCTTAGCCTTACTATCATAGTACCTTTCTAAAAAATACTTCTTCTTAAATAGTCTCTTTAATTCATGCCAACTCAACTCCTTTTTCCTAATGCCTCTAACATGATTTACATATTCCCAAGAGATGTATGCTTTCCCTTTAAGACTGAAAATAGCTACCTTGGCCTTCATGTTCTCTGTGTAGTCATGCAGTTCAAATAAATTCTTCATTCTAAGAAACCATGCCTCTACATCCTCCGATTTATTCAACTCTCCATCAAATGTAGGTGCCTTAGCTTTCTTGAAATCATCCAAAAAGTATCCCATCTCACTCCTCCTATAAGGGTGATAGTGATAATGATCATGATACTTGTCTGAACCAGATCTAGAGTAGAACCTATATCCATCGTCTCTCCTATCAGGTGTATCCAAGAACCTTCTGTCTCAGACTATGTCATCCTTTTCCGATATTTCTCCACCATGAGACCTACTACCATATGCCCCATTAGTCTTATCCTCTTGATTTGGATTGGATCATTATATTTTTTTTCATCCATATCAATGCATTTGGAGTGGAAAAAGTAGAGGAATCAGCTCACGGGATGGCTTTTACCGACAAAACCCAGTTTGGAAAAACAGGGTCTGAAACCTTTTGGGATTGTTTTGAGGCATCAAATGATGATTTTTGCGGGTAAAAATTTTCCTCTTTAGTGTAGCATCATTTCATTTTTTTCTACACACAAAGATCTTTCGAATGGCACAAGAAGCTCATCAATCGAAGTCAGTATGAAAAAATTATTCCACTCAGAAGTTAACCTTCATGTTTTCACACCTATAATTCGGGAGGATGACGCATCAACCCCTATTATTCATGGAAAAGTGGCTAGCCAAATTTTTATGATGTAAAATACTCTATAAGTATCTATATTATAACTCTAGTCAAGAGTTGTCGTAGTCAAAATTAACCACTAGTAGGCTATCGGGCTATGTTATAATCGAGCCATGGGAGGAAGAGGAATTCCATTATTTCGAGATCCTTTTGTTCCATAGTTGAGAAAAGGTATCCATGAGAGATAGGAGGAAGAGAACACAGATAGGATATGTGCACTATAGCAACCCACGGGCCACAAACATTACTTCTTTGTACCTACAACCACATTTCTAGACAATGAAAGAGAGCGAAGAAATCCCACCTTCTAGCTGGGTTTTTCTCTTGAAAGGGTTTCCCAGAGAGCATATATCGTGTCTTATGTGTGCATGTGAGCTTATCTTGTCATTATATACTTTTTTTCATAATTTCCATTCTCATGCATGCACTAATTACAGTTAAATCTACAAACTTTAAAGTTTAATAAAACTATAATATTGTAGAATATCATATTTTAATATAATATTATCATATATGTTGTGACAAACTGTCAAGTGGGATATCCACAATATCTTACAGATCATTTGGTATCAGAGCACGTTTCTTTGGGTATTTTTTGGAGATTGTAGGGATCTAGATCGGTGTGGCCGAAAATCATAAAACCCTAATCATGGTCGATGAATTTGTAAACGAACCTTGTGATCTTGTAGAGGTGAGGTTTACGCGGTTGGAACAACAAGTCATAGATATCAACCGCAATTTAAGCCTACTCATGGAGGCCTTGAATAGAAAGCTGAGGATGTTTGGAGAAGAGGGGGTTTGAATGCAGAGGAAAAATCAGAATGGGGATCAGAGGATCAAGGAGAAATGAAGAATCAGTCAAAGAAAGGACCCGAAAAGATCAACCCAGTTTGAGTGTCAAGAACCAATCATCGTCCCTACTTAAAATTGAAGAAAAATTTGATATCAAGTCATACCATGGAGAGATAGATGCTCTAAATTTGAACCCCTAGCTGTAGCAATTGGAAGTTTATTTCAGTGTCCATCAGATCGAGGAAGGGAAAAGGATCTCATTCATGTAACTTAAATTAAAGGGTCATGCACTGACTTGATGGGAGAGCCACATGAAAACCTTGAGTTTGGAGGGAGAACCTCTAGTGACTAAGTGGAAGGATTTCAAATCCCTCATTAAGTCATATTTTTATCCCACTGGGTACGTGGAGGACCAGTGGATCCAGTGTCATTACTTTAGGAAAAATATGGGTCAAAGCGTGTAGGAGTACACCACAGAATTCAGGAAGATGACTATAATGTTGGGTATCTCTCCAAAGAACCAAGATGTACTCATCAAGTATTTTGGGGTTTTCACCACCATTTGTGTGAAAAAGTGATGTTGTTCAAGCCCAAATTAGTGGACAAGGCTTGTGTACAGGCACAATACCTAGAGAAGATAGGCCTGAAGAGAGCCCAATCAAGTGGATCGAAGTAGAAGGAGAAACAAGAAACTTCTAAGGAGGGGAAGAAGAAGAAAAAATGGGGAAAATATAAGAAGACGGTAGGCACAACACACCAATGAAAAGATCCTAGAAAATACTGCAACATCAATGACCATACAGAGGAAAAGTGTTGGAAGTTGCATTCAGAGCTAAACTCGAAGAATAAGAAGAAGAATCTCATGGCCACTGATTCGAGCAACCAAGTTGAAAGCGACTCGGATGTGGATGAGAAGATCTTCTCTACGTCAGTTAGAAGGAGGTGAATCTGATTAGCCTTCAACAACAGGAAGAGAAATAAATGACCAAACTCTTCCATATAAATATACAAGTCAAGAAGACAAAGATTGATGATCTATTTGACTCATGATCACACGCGAATCTCATTGCAGCAGAGATGGTGAAGAAGTTGGGGCTGGAAGTTTGTGATCATCTGAACCCATATCCATTGAGATGGGTAAATAAGGATGCAGAGTTGAAGGTAACAAAATAGTGTAAAAAGGGTATTGTTATCAGTGTTGATTTTATTGATGAAGTAGACCTAGATGTGGTTCCCCTTGATGTATGCAGAGTCATGTTTGGGATTCCATACATGTACATGCATGATGCAATATTCATGAGGAGAGCCAACTAGTATTGGATTGTCAACAATGGAAAATTGTTCATCATCAACGCGCACAAATGCAAGTCAAATATCTCACTGGTAAGTGCCAAGCAAGACAAGAAATTGATCAGTTCCAACCAGAAGTATGTTTTATTATTTTTAAGAGAAATTCATTTTGTAGAGGAGTCAATAAGAGGAAACACATCCCTAGAGGTGTGTACTAATAAATAGAAACAACAACTAGAGGAGTTGCTACAAGCATATAGGGACGTATTCCGAGAACCTAAAGGACTACCACCTAAGATGGAAGTGGAACATGAGATCCAACAATTGTTGGACCCCCCCTTTGCTGAATATTGGGCTATATAGGAAGTACGTTATAGAAGAAAGTGAGGTGAAGAAACAATTGAAATAGCTGCTGGAACAAGGTGTCATTTGACTGAGTACATCACCATGCGGGTCACCCATCATCATTGTTCCAAAGAAGGATGGTACTTGGTGGATGTGTATAGATTGCAGGGCGTTGAAAAAAACACGTTAAAGAACATATACCCCCCGCCCAAGATAGATGATTTGTTAGATCAATTGTAGCAAGAAAAATACTTCACCAAGATGGACTTGACATTTGGATATCACCAGGTTCGAGTCAAAGAAGAAGATAAATGGAACACTACTTTCAAAATCTAACAAGGTTTGTATGAGTGGTTAGTTATGCCATTTGTCCTATGTAATGCACCGGTTATGTTTATGAGATTAGTGAATGATGTACAACACCATTTAAAGACTCATTTGTTATTTTCTATTTGGATGATATATTGGTATATAGTGCTACCTAGTAGGATCATATTTCACATTTGATCGCAGGTGTTGGAAACATTAAAGAAGCACCAACTTCTAGAAAATCTCAAGAAGTGTGAGTTTATGCAGCAGCCTTTGGTGTATCTAGGGTATGTGATCTGTGGAGGAGAACTGAAGATAGATCCTTCCAATATGGAGGTGATTATGAAATGGTCGATGCCTACTAATTTTTCTGAGGTCGGGATTTTCATTGGGGCAACACAGTACCATAGGAAATTCATATCCTCATTTTCAGTAGTAGAAGCACCACTCCATGCCACAACAACAAGTGGTAAGAGTTTCCAATGGGGAAAAGGTCAACAGAGGGCATTCAAAGGATTAAAGAAGAATATTAGTCAAGCTCGATTTCTAGCATTACCAAACTTGCAGCAACATTTCAAAGTGGAGACAAATGCTAGTGGTATGTTATGGGAGTTGTCTTAATGCAGGGAGGAAGGCTTGTATGCTACCATTATGAATTTTTTCATGGGGAAATTCTTAACTACACTGCCTATGGAAAGGAGCTCTATGTCATGGTGCAAGTTTTGAAGAAGTGGAAGCACTATCTGATGGGAAAGAAGATAGTAATCCACATAGATCACCAGCCATTATAGTACTTGCAGGCCTAGAGTAAACTACAACAGTCCAAGTATTACAAGTGGATGGGTTTGTTTACAGTAGTTTCATTTGGTGATCAAGTATAAGAAGGGAAGAAAAAAAAAATTGGCTGACATGCTTTCAAGGCCACGCACATCAAATATCACAGCTTTGGGGAATCTTATGCACATGGAGCCATTCACCCATGATGCATACAGAGAGGCATATTCAGAGGATGGATACTTCTAGGAGGTGTATCAATAGTTGCAAAGTTAGAGTCATGTGCACGAAAGTGATAGCAGTGTTGAATACCATCTCCAAGACATGTTACTCTAGATCTTGGATAAGCTATGTGTTCCTAAAGGTGAGCGATTGCAACTGATTAGCGAGGCTCACACCTCTAGGTTGCAGAGAACTTTGGTGTAAGGAATATTGTGGCTAACTTGCAGAGGTATGTGTATTGGCCCAAGATGCAAGAGTAGGATTCTAGGTTCATAAGAGGAGGCATGCTTTGTTGTACCAACAAGCCTAGCAATAAGAAATCGGGTATATATCATCCCTTACATGTACCTACTCGTCCTTGGGAAAGAATTTCCATGGACTTTGTGGGAGGTTTACCGACAACCAGGAAGGGACATGACTACCTATTCGTGGTATTTGACAGGTTCAACAAGATGTGTGTTATGATGCCCTGTAAAATGACCAGCAGTGGGCAAGAAGCGACAAACTTGTTCTTTCGACAAGTTTGGGTGCACTTTCGGATACCTAGGAGCATCATTTTGGACAGAGAAACAAGATTTATTAGTGCATTCTGGACCACATTATGGGAGAATATGGACGCAAATTTCAAGAGATCTACAAATTCCATCCACAGACAGATGGGCAGATAGAAGTAATCAATGGGACTTTGGTGTAGATTATGAGGGAATATAACCAGAAGCATCCAAAGACCTAGGATGAAAATCTGGTATATATACAACATTATTATAGTAGAGTAGTCCACACTTCTACAAGAAAGTCCCCATTTGAAACTTGTTTTGTATATTTTCCACCTTCACCTTTGGATATTACATATGGGCAACAAGAAGGAGTGAGGGAAGATCTTACAAGAGATGCTTTGAGGGCTGAAAAATTTATAGAGAAGATCAGGAAAATCCATTTACAGGTACAGGAAACACTAGATAAGTCACAGTAGAAGTATAAGGCCAGGCATGATCAACATAGAACAGAGAAGTCATTCAAGGTGGGAAACATAGTATGGTTATAGTTGAACAAGGAGAGGTTGCAGGTGCTTGGTAAGAAAATAAAGGCTCTGAGCTATGGTCCCTTTGAGATACTAGAAAAGGTGGGTGATAATTCCTATTGACTTAGTTTACGACCATATATGCGCATTTACTCAGTTGTGAATGTATATAATTTGAAACTCTATGATCCTTCCATGCTACATCAGGAAGAGGAACATGTCCTACCTTCTGTGGAGTATTTTGCACCAGATGCTTAGGAAAAGTTGACAAAAGATACAGTTTTGTAGAAGATGTCTAGAACTACAATATAAGGGCAGACGTTTGGTAGATTGGATTGAGGGGAAAACTTCTAGACAAAGCTAAATGGTACACCATAGAGAAGGTGGAGGAAAAATTACCCCACCTCATTCAGTATAAGATTTTGGGGACCAAAAGCCTCCCAAAATGGGGAGGTGCGATTTGGATTAGATCATTATATTATTTTTCATCCATCTCGATGCATTTTGAGTGGAAAAGGTGGAGGAATCGTCTCACAGTATTGTTTTTACTAGCGGGACCTAGTTTGGACAGGGTCTAAAACCTTCCAAGAGCATTTTGAGGCATCAAGCAACGTTTTCTAGGGGTAAATTTTTGTCACTTTAGCACCACACCATTTCATGTTGTTCTACACACACATATATTTCCAACGACACAAGAAGTGTGTCAATCATAGTCTATATAAAAAAGTTATACCACTTAGAAGTTGACCTTCTTGTTTTCACACCTATAATTCGAGAGGATATCGCGTTAGCCCCCATTATTCATAGAAAAGGGGATAGCCACATGTTTATGATGTACAAGACTCTATAAGAGTCTATAATGTAACTCTAGTTAATATATGATGTAGTCAAAATTAACCACTAGAAGGATATCAGACTATGTTATAACTGAGCCCCTAAGAAGAAGAGGCATTCCATTCTTCCGAGAGAATTTTGTTCCATGGCTTAGAAAAGAAGCCAAGAGAGATAAGAGGTAGAGTACACAGAGAGGATTTGTGCACTATAGCAACCCACGGGCCACATGAATTACTTCTTTGTACCTACAACCATATTTCCAAACAAATAAAGAGAGAGAAGCAACCTCACCTTTCAACTTAGTTTTTTTCTCGAAAGGGTTTCCCAACGAACACATATTGTGTCTTGTGTGTGTGAGAGAGCTTATTTTGTATTTATATAATTTTATGCATAATTTTCATTCACATGCATGCACTAATTACAGTTAAATCTATAGATCTTAAAGTTTAATAAAATTGTAATAGTGTAGATTCTCATATTTTTAATATAATATTATCATATCTGTTGTGATGAACTATCCAATGGAATATCCAAGACATTTTATGGATCACCTCTTGTCCATAATTGATCCATGATTGTCCCTGTCTCTGTAAGTTTGACAAACTCTAAAGGATAACTACATTGACCTCTACTTATTTTTCCTGTTCCTTAGCAAGCCTTTCCTGTGACTGAATGATCATATCATTATCTAATTTACAACTTCTTATTTATGCCTTTAGACTCCTCAAGGTGTTTGTTATGTTAGGAGAATACTCATTTTCGTGTTGCTAATTTGATCTGTAAGGAGAGTCTCGTGAACTATCATCCACCATTTTGCTAGTCATCTTTGATCTTCTTCTTTCTGCAAACATACCATGTCAAATAACCAAATATAAGCATAATCAACATACCTCAATGAAGTTTAGGGGAGGATATCTCATTTACAAAATCAACCAAGTTAGCATGATACCTATATATACATAATCATATCAATATATCGACATCATGCATGACAACGTCAACTACACACAATGATATCATGCACGACAACCATAACCATGACAATGCATGCATAACAACATGAATCTAGCCCATCCAGTCCAAGTCTTGAACCATGCTCTTATACCAAACTACAACCTGGTATCAGATATCACCCTAAAGAGAATGGAAACCTGCTCTGATAATATAACACCACCTCCCACATTTACCCACTTTAACTGAGCTACCAGGGTAAGCATGATATGAGGGATACTATGACATGACCCAACCTCATAAGTACAATTAACGAAGTGGAGTCGATAAACTATAACTTTGCTAACATTCCTCAGGAGCTACATGACACCCAAGAGGTAAAAAACCACTCCAAGTGTACAAACCCTAAGTTTCATTTCCTTTTTATTGACTTGGGCCAAAAAATGCATGTATGACAAGGCCTCCATGCAGTTATAGGCCTCCAACCACATATATAAGCCTACCAAGGTGCAATTATGGCCCAAAACTCTAGTTCAGAGGATGCGGTCCCAGATTCTGATCCACCATTTTAGGCTAGCCTCCATACCGTTGCCCAAAACTCAATGAGACTTTCTAGAATGATAAATAACATCAGGGCAAATCCATTCATACAAAACTTGATCAAGAACTTGAGCTAACCAGGCAACCATGACAGTCATTTTGTTAAACACATGGTGAACATGGAATCTACAAGTCATGAAGGCATATCTGAACGCAGGGGTCTGAAATTTATCTAATATTTACCAAGAAGGTCTAATTCACTCTCTTAATGGCTTCAATAACATATGTTAGCTCATGGATTCATTAACCATTCATCAACTAATCAAATGTATCAAGATCCATAGTTAGAATCTGTTATGGAACCATGCTTATAACCAAAATAATAACCATGATATAAAAACCATCAATGCCACATAATAACATGTACAAATAATCATACAATACAATAGGAAAATAGATCTTATTAACATACACAAAATCCAACCAAGTTAAGACTTCCACGTACCACCCGAACATAGATTAGGTTGAACGGAATGTTTCTTTCAACCAATCACCCATGTGCCATATTCTAAGCATGAATGTGGGACTCAAGACATAAACAACAAGGGCTTCCAGGATATTAAACCACCTCAACCCTCATTCTCTCGTGATCTTGCCAAAACCAGATAAGATATCACATAAGCAAACCAATACATAAACAACTAGGGATTCCCGAAGATTAAACCACCTCCACCCTGAGGCGACCGTGATCTCGCCAAAATCGATCAAGAGATCACTAAGCCCAAAACAAGCTTGCATGCCTTAGAATTTATTCACCATTACCTTGAGGAATTTTCTTGTCTCGACCCACCTATTGAGGGAATCCCAGAGATTAAACCACCTCCACCCCCAACCCTTGGGAATTTTCCTGAGACCACCTCACACAGTTCCAAAATCTTTTGGCAATCCAAAGCTCAACCAAATAATAGAACCCCATCACACCATGGCTATCTAGAAATGGCAAGGTAAGGCTGAAACCACTATCACACTCGAGAAAACCCATGCCAATGACAACAAAAGAACCAAATACACAAATGCATGTACCATGCATACATAAACCATCTAGGAAATTACACATACAACCTGTTACCTACAATTCTTCCTGATAAAGCTACTTGATCCAACCTTCCTTTCTTTCCCTTTTCTTTCCTTGTCCTTCTTTTACCTTCCTTTGCTTGCTTCTTCCAATGTTAGAGTTCTCCAAGAATGCTCCAAGTATGCAATAGTATGAGAGAATAGAGAGAGCTCCAAAACTGAACTAGCAAAAGTTGAACTAGAAAAAGTTGTGAATTGATTCTAAGAAGTCTTTTTATTATTGATGCCTCTATTTTCTTCATTTTTATGTATTTTTCCTTCAATTTTCCTCTCATGCAAACTTGTGACCTTTCATCTCCCTTTTCTCCTATTTTCCTTTATTTTCATAAATAAATGTTGAATAATGCATTTCTACCTTTGCTAATTCCTTTGTCAATTCCTTAGCCATAATAAACAGAAATTGACACCCACTAAGATGTTTTTTCCAACATTCATTTTTGAAGACGTGTCCCATGACCTTGGTCTTATTTTTCCTTTACTAACTTTATTACATGAACTTTTAAGTTGGGGCTATTATAGATATCATCAGGTACGTATCAAAAAAGAGGACATCTACAAAAACACATTATGTCCTAGGTATGGGCATTCTGAGTTTGTAGTAGTTCCTTTTGGTATTACTAATGCTCCAACTACTTTCATGTGTTTAATGAATAGTGTGTTGCATCCTTATTTAGAAAATTTTGTGATACTATTCATTGATGACATATTGATATATTCTAAAAATGAGGAAGGGCATGTAGAACACCTAGTAGCAATGTTAAAATTGTTGAGAGAGAATTAGTTGTATGCCAAGATTAATAAGTGCAGTTTCTTTTAGACAGAGGTTCATTACTTTGGACATGTTTTTTCCAAGGAAAGTATAGTAATGGACATGGAAAATATTAGATCTATAATGGAGTGGGCAACTCCTAGGAATTTAGATGAGGTCAGATCATTCATGGGACTAGATAGCTATTACAAAAGCTTCAGTAGGATCTTCTCACAAATTTCCTATCCTATTACATCTTTGCAATGAAAAGGAAAGAAGTTTGAATGGACTAAGGAGTGTGCAAATATTTTTGAGTAGTTGAATCATTTGCTTACAAATGCTCCATTCTTGAAGATTGTAGATCCTGACAAATAGTTTGTGGTATGTATAGATGCTTGTAAGAGAGGACTTAGTGGAGTCTTGATGTAGGAAGGACAATTAGTATGCTATGAGTCAAGGAAGTTGAATGAGCACAAGCAGAACTATGTGACTCATGATCTTGAGTTGGCAACTATCATCCATGCGTTGAAGATGTGGGGACATTATCTTCTTGGCAGGAGGTTCATTTTAATGAGTGATCATAGTGGACTAATGTACTTATTTGATCAATCTAACCTAAATTCCATGCAATCTAGATGGTTAGCTACTCTCAGTGACTTTGACTTCAAGATCAACTACATAAGGGGAAAGGAGAACAACGTTGCAGATGCTCTTAGTATAAGAGTGCAGGTGAATCACATTGCAAAAATGAGTTCTTATGGGATAAACTTGCATGAGTGGGTATTGTAGGTACGAAAACATGATGGCAGGTATCAGAGATTGAGGCACAAGTTACAATAGCAGGGTGAAGGTGATAGGGATGAGGAGTATCATCTCATAGAATATGGTTTGGTCAGTTTCAGGAACAAGATTTATATGCCAAATTACAGTGAGCTCAAGAAGCTTATCTTGGGGGAGTTTCATGTCAAGTCATATTTAGCTCACCCAGGATATTAGAAGACATTTACAACATTTAAGAAATTCTATCATTGGCCGAACTTGAAGAAAGAGGTGTTTGATTTTTTTGCGAGATGTTTGGATTTTCAATAGGTAAAAGAAAAGAGTAAGCATCTAGGTGGTCTATTGCAGCCAATTCCATTTCCAAAGTGGAAATAAGAGGTCATTTCCATAGAATTCATTACATTTTTTTCGAGGACATCGATACAACATGATTCCATCATAGTTGTGGTTGACAAGATAAGTAAGGTAGCTCACTTGATTGTAGTTAAGTCTACTAATTCAACTAGTGAGGTAGTTCATATTTTCATCAGGGAGATAGTGATATTGCATGGTGTTCAAAGAAGTTTGTATCCCGACAGAGATGCAAAGTTCACCTCCAGGTTTTGAAAGGACTTGTCTGCAAGGTTGGGGATAAAGTTTTCTTTCAGTACATCTTATCATCCATAGACATATGGATATAGAGAGAGGATCAACAATGTTCTTGAGGACACGTTGAGGACGTATGTCATGCATCGGTAGAGGAAGTAGGAAGAAGTATCTTCCATTGGTGGAATTTGTATATAATAATGGGTATCAAGAGTCCTTGAAAATGAGTTTGTTTGAGGCACTTTATGGGTGGAGTTGTAATACTCCTACCAACTGGAGTGATCCAGTGAATAAGGTATTGACTGGACTAGATATGTTGGTAGAGATGGAACAAGGAATGCAGGTTATTAAGAGGAATTTGAAGGAAACACATATAGAATATTTATGCAGATAAACACAGGGTGTTTAAGGAGTTTCAGGTTGGGGAGCATGTGTACTTGCACATCAATCCCAAGAGGATTTCCTTGAGATTTGGATCATGTGAAAAGTTGGCACTTAGGTATTGCGGGCCTTTCAAGATCCTTGAGAGGATTGGACCAGTGGCCTACAAAATTGCACTGCCTCTGAAAATGAAAGTACATGATGTTTTCCATGTTTCATTGTTTAAGAAGTATGTATAGGATGTTTATCATGTGATTAAATGGTTTGTATTACAGGTGGAACCAAAGGGAGAAATATAGCCATAACCAAAAATCATATTGGAGTGGACACAACTCATGCTCCGGAACTGAGAAATTGAGCAAGTTAAAGTGTATGGAAGCACTTTGGGCCCGATGAAGCTACATGGGAGATGACTGATCAGATGTGGGACATATCCTTCATTATTTGTTGGTTCAATCAAATGGGTTTTTGGTATATGTATATATGGATGTTGTTGTAGATACTGCATTGAGTTGTGTTATAAAGCTCCAATAAGCGATATAATTGTAATGTTTGTTATGTTGGTCATGGTTTCCAGTAGTTGTAATTGTAAATACTACATCGATCTATGTTATAAAGCTCCATGAGAAATATGTTTTTTTTTTTTTTAGTGGTTTGTTGGTCATAGGTTCTCATAGAACACCGAGGATGGTGTTCCCTCAAGGGGCGGGGCGGGTGGGTGGTGTTTGTAACAACCCCTAGTTGATTTTCAATGTAAATAAAAATAAGACCAAAGTCATGGGACACATATTACAAGATAAATGTTGGGAAAAACATAGTGATGAGTATCACTTGTGATTAATTAATCGCTATGGAAATTGGAAAGGGAAAAGAGACAATAATTGGCATTTAATTTATGAAATAAAGGAAAATAGCAGAAAAGGAAGGTGAAGAGACAAAGATTTTCATGAGAAATAAATTGAAGGAAAATGAAAAAAATAGAGACCTCAATGATAGAAAGGCTTCTAAAGATCAGTTTTGAACCTTTTTAACAGTTTTGGGTTGATCTCTCTTCCATTCTCTCATCCTCTTGTGCACTTAGAGAATTCTTGGAGCACTCTAGTATTCACTTGGATTTGGAGAAGGAATGAAAAGGAAAGTAGAAAAGCACAAGGGAACAGTTGGATCAACAACTACAATTATATTACTTTGCGGGTAGCAAGCTACATGTGTGATTTCCTGGTAGATTTGCAAATGCAAGGTATATGCATGTGATTTTTTGGTTATGTGTTATCATTGGCATGGAGATTTGCCTAGATTGGCAGTGGTTTTAGCCTTTCCTTTCCATTCCTTGGATAGTCATGGTGTTGTGGGTTTTCTCCAGTTGATTGTTTTTCTAATTGGTGCTCATGTTCCTTATGGTTGTGTGTTGGAACAAATGCTTTAGAAGCCCTAGAACAACTTGGGTTGAGTTACTAATCTTGGAGCCTAGGTTGGGATAAACACTCTAGAGCCCTTAGTGAGTTGATTTACTAGTCTCTGGACCCAGGTTGGACAAACGCTTTGGGACCTTCAAAGGTTGTGGGTTGAGTTACTAGTTCCTGAAGCTCTAGACAACTTGAGTAGAGAACGATCTAGTTGGCGTTAGTGATGTCTGATAGTAGAAATGGAATCACTTAGGTTGAGGGTTGAGGTGGTTTGGCCTCTGGAAGCCCTAGTTTGTTTTGTCTTGGTTTATTCCTTGAGATCCCACATTCAAGCTTGGAATATGGCATGAGGGTGATTGGATGAAAGAGAAATTTGGTTTAGCCCAATCTGTGGTCAGGAGGTACTTGGAAGTCTTTGACTTGGTTGGTATTTTTATATATTAATAAGAGTTATTCTTCTATTGTGATTCATGTATACTTGTAGTGATTATGTTGGTGTTATTATGGCTAACTTACCATGGTTTCTATGTTGGTTATTTTTTGTTTATATGTTGGTTATATGATGAGACCCATCTATGGCTCTTGCTATGAATCATTTGGTTATTGATTGGTTGATATATGTGTGGACTAATAAGTGTTGTTGCAACTATGTGGAGAGGGCATAGATCCTCCTTGGCGATTCTCAGATGAATATCAAACTAATATGATGAGATATGCATTCATGACCTATATCTTACATGTTTTCCATGTGTTTGAAAAAATGTCTAGTGTGTTCTAGGTAGTCTAAGTCAAGTTTCTGATTTGAGATTGAATGTTTAGCTTCATTGTCATGTTGATTATGATTTTGAAAAGTCTCAAGAAATTCTGGGCAATGGTCTGGAGGCTAGCTTGAAAAGGTGGCACAGATTCTGGGATCGCATGCTCATAATTAAAGATTTTAGGTCATAACTACTAGCAACTAGGCTTATGAGTGCATTTATAGCCTCATAATGGCATGCATGCCTTGTTATGGGTGTGTTTGTGAGCCTAGGGCAGAGAAAAAGGGTTCCAACTTAGGGTTTGGTAACCTAGGGTGGTTTTTCAACCTCTGAGTGACCTATAGTCCTTGTAAGATGTTAGTTTGTGGTCATTTGTAGGCCCCGCCTCCTTAGCTGGAACTAGGAGGTCGGGTCAAGTCATAATGACCCTCATCTCATGTTTAGCCTAGTGAGCTTGTGAAATTAGATAAATATGGGAAGGGGTGTTTACAAATTTCTCCTTAAATTCTGCGAACTTATAAGCATTCTCCTATTGAGCATTGTTGGTGTCTATGAGGATGCACCCCAAAAGAATTTTTATGTACCAATAAACATTGATTGCCTACATGTAGTTTGAAAATATAAAGTGAGTGGTATTACTTAGATTAGGAATCCAGTCTCTAGTCTCAGCTTAAACATGGTGATCAAGAGTATAACGTCATTCCTGGTGCACAACAACTTCCATTCTTTCAATTTCTTAGAAGACAAGATTGGGAATGTACTACTTCTAATCAACCATCGATTTCCTTGCTTGCACTTGAGCTGATAGTTGAGAGGTTGTTTCCATATGACTGGATGTCGAAAAGGAAATGGAGGGATGACCCCTACCCCTTGCTTTGCATGAAGCCACAGACCTTTCACGAGTCATAGCAATATAGAGGAGTCTTGAGGTTCATGATTGACGATGAGGGGAGTGACCGAGGATGAAGGAGATAATGTCTAGGGATTCAAAGACTCAAGACAGACTAGTAGATACATAAGGGAAGGAGAGTGATTAGCAGGGGAGGAGGTATGACAGAGACTGTTAAGAATTGACCCAAGAGTGTGGGGTGGGAAATTGAGAGGGTTAGGAGTGAGTTGTAAGGGGGGTTTATAGAGGAAGAAACATAGCAAGGAGGCCAATCCGAATCAAAGTGTTTGCTAAAGAAATACAATCCCACAAACCAGAGAAACTAATGAATGGCCCATCCAAACACAAGTCAATGCAAAGGAAGCAAAATTGTATGGATAATATGCTTACCTAGAATTCCAAATAGCCTATTACCAGGTCAACAATAAGAATAACTAAGCATGTTGAACGAAATCACCAACAATAAGGGGAATTGCTCCCAATTAGATCTACATGTTCCTGATATAGATACACGGGTGCCTTGGTTCACTTAATGTTTCCAATACCAAGGGCATTCACATAGCCAATAGTTTGAGCGCACTAGGAATTATATGAGAATGCTACACATTCTGTTGAGATGTTTCTTTGATTGTGCAACATGCCATCAATTCTGCAATAAAGGACTTCCATGATCACCACTTCCCAGTAGGATTGAGCTAAAGTTTTCTGGTTATAAATGAAATCCATCATTCTGGTATAAACCTTTGATGCCTCCACTATCCACAATAAATTGGATCTATGCAACAGGGTACCTACATTGTACTCTACCTAATCCCATAGCTTGAATTTTGTATTTGAGTGAGACTTCAAGGTGACCCATGAGTCAGCCACTAGCCAAATGGCTTGCACGTTGTGATGTTTTTTTTGTGTACTATCATGATAATGGGGGGAGAGGAGGGCTCATGCTTATTCATCCTTCATGGGGAGTAATAATATCTGATATTATTCATTTAACAATTATTTTAAATATTTTTAACTTATACATTTATTTATTTTAATATGGTTTTATTTGATCTTATTAAAATTTTATATTCAATTAAATTAAATTAATTATTTTTATAAAATAACATATTTTTATATATAAATATTACAAATGTAAATTTCTAATTTTTATATAAATAAATAATAATTCTAATTCTAATATTTTTCCATTACAAAGTTGTCAAAGTTGTATATATACTTTGTTGAACACTTTAGTATGGTTGATATGATTGATGTGGTATGTCGTGGTATTTATGAAATTGTAAAGTTTTCATAATTTTATATATAGAGGTAGAGGGGATTGTTTGATCAAGCTATAAAGATTTTAATCTTGAATTTCAAGATTTACATAATATTTCATTACAAAGTTGTCAAAGTTGTATATATACTTTGTTGAACACTTTAGTATGGTTGATATGATTGATGTGGTATATCTTGGTATTTATGAAATTGTAAAGTTTCCATAATTTTATATATAGAGGTAGAGGGGATTGTTTGATTAAGCTATAAAGATTTGAATCTTGAATTTCAAGATTTACATAATATTTTATCACAAGACAATTCAATTATCAATTATGTCAATTTCATAAATATTTTTTATTTTATTATTTTTAAATTTTATAAGAGTTGTTTTTTTTTTGTTTTTTTTTAAATCATGTGTAATTTTTTTGTAACTAAAGGAATATTCAACTAGATGGATTATAGTTATGAGATTCAAATCAATCACCAGCAAAGAGTGCCTTAACAATGCATTATTTTATGAGTTGAATGAATCTTCAATTAGATGGATTATACATATGGATTTCAAATCAGTAACGATTAAACAAGGAGTGTTTTAACAATGCACTCTTTCATAGATTATTTTATACTCCATGGACAATGTGAGGATTCCATCCACACACACATTATAAGCTTTCAATAAATTTGAATGAAAAAAAAAATTATGAACAAGTATAACAACTTTTTTCCTAATGACCCATACTAAACTTAATTGGAAAAAATGTATGATTTATAAATTATAATTATTAAAATTGATCTTATTTGCTTTTTTTTGGTGGGGTGGGGGTGCTAACATGTTTAGGCCAATAGGAGTGCCTATTTAAAAATTGGGCTTTCATAATTTTAATTTATTTATGTGAAAAAAAATAAATAGACAATGGAGATTTAACCTCCAATGAATATGTGAGAAATATTCATAGTACGTGCTAGTAAATTCTATCATAGAAAATTAAACAATTACATAAAGTAGATAAACAAGATATGTTACATAAATCACATAGGCTAAATAATATACTCTACTTCCAAATATTCAAATAAACATGTCTAAAAAGCCTATCATGAGGAGAGGTATGCTTAAAAGAGAAAAAAAGAAGAAAAAGGACTCATTGGCATATACATAACTTTTGTACGATAGATTTTACCAAAATAGAAACCAATACCCCTTTTACCCCAAAGTTATAAAATCTATAAAAACACATACTTAAAAAAACACTTTACAAACCAAACTTTGCATACCATGCCTAGAAACTTAATTATGTCTATAAAGGAATAAGAATGTAAAAGAGAATATACTCATATGTCAATAAGGTTGTCTCTTAACCCAACTATAAGTCTAAAACCAAATCCCACCAAATTTCTTAGCCAACATTACTGGTTCTTACCTATCCAAATGCATCCTAAATTCCTCAAATACTACAAACCAAACTTTGCATACCATGCCTAGAAACTTAAATTATGTCTATAAAGGAATAGGAATGTAAAAGAGAATATACTCATATGTCAATAAGGTTGTCTCTTAACCCAACTATAAGTCTAAAACCAAATCCCACCAAAATTCTTAGCCAACATTACTAGTTCTTACTTATCCAAATGCATCCTAAATTCCTCAAATACAAAGCTCTCATTAAGAGGAAGAAGAGGTCATATATTAATAAGAGGCAAGAGCATCTTCTCCACCTTTCTAAAGTTGCGACTAGAAAGTTTTTGCAGAATGTGCTTGTTCATAAAACTGAAGATAATCATTCTACGCCCCTAGAAAATTGGGGTAACTATCTTAAGAAGTTTTATGACTCTCTGGACACCATGGCCACCATCTTAAACACTCCTATTATGGATGATATTTTTTCATTGGAAGACGTTGAGTATGGGATTAATAAGCTTGCTAATGGGAAAGCTAGAGATATTGAAGGTTACCAAGATGAGATCTTTAAATGGGAAAATCTATCCTCATTCCTTATCTCCACAAGCTTCTCAATTTGGCTGTAAAGCATGGCTTCCCCAAGCTTTGGACGCAAAGCCTTATTGTGCCTATCTTCAAAAATGGGGACAAAAGTGTTCCCTCTAACTACAAGACCATTGTGATTAGCCACATCCTAGCCAAACTTTATGGTCTCATTCTGGAAAAAAAGCTTAGCCTTTGGCATGAGAACCAGGGTAAAAGAGCTAAAGGGCAAGCTGGTTTTAAGAGACATCACTCGACCATCGACAACCTTGTCACCATTAGGATTATCGCAGAGGAATATCACAATAGTAAAACTGATCTCTTTTGTTGTTTTGTGGACTTTAGAAAATCTTTCGACACTATTCCCCGAGATAAGCTATGGAAGAGGCTTGAAGAGATCATGGTTCCTCCTTAACTAAGGCTTGCTATGATCTGCCTCTGTGAGACTGTCATTTCCAAGCTTAAGACCAATGAAGGATGGTCTAAAGATATTAAATGTAATATCATGGTTAAGCAAGGTTTTCCCATTTCCCCTACCCTTTTTGGTATTTACATCAATAAACTAGAAGAGTGTCTGGAAACTACAAGTTGCAAAGACACCGAGCTCGTTAGTATTATTATTACTCTTCTCCTTTATGCTAATGATATCGTTCTTCTTGCAAGGATCCATGACGACCTAGACGAGCAACTTAAGATTCTTCATGTCTACTGCTCCAAGATGGGTATGGTTGTTAATACTGACAAGGCTAAAGTCATGATCATTAAATCCAAAAAGATCACCCATGGTAGTTTCATCTATGATAACCATTGTCTTGAGTAGGTGTCTTCTTATAAATATTTGGGTATTGACTTTCCTCATTAGCTCAACTGAATTTACAACAACAAGAAAAGAATTATTGGAGGTTCGAAAGCCTATTATGAGCTTGAAAATAATTGTAAGTCAACCGATTTGTACATTTGGAGTAAAAAAATGTTCCTCTTTGAGACTCTTGTTACCTTTGTTATCTTATACAGACGTGAATTTTGCGGGTGCAATATATCTAGGGAGTCATGGAAAAACATTGAGATGATCCAAAAGAAATTCATAACCTATAACCTCAAGATCAAGGGAAATACTCCCTATCCTGTTCTCTTGATTGAAGTTGTCCTATCCCCCATTGAAAGTGCAACTATGTTTATGTATTTGATGTATAAGAAGAAGCTTCACAATATGGAATCCAAGAGGCTCCCAAAAATTGCTTCTAACTTTAGTCAAAACCCCCACCCGTGCCTCAAGCGCGGGTGGCATCAGGATGCTCAGTCTTGGCTCAACCTTTGGGGAATTAAGGAGGAGATCATCATGGGAAGCAAGGACAATATCAAAGACACTATTACCTCAAGTTTTAAGGACAAGATGTGGGATGCTAAGAAGCTGGAGGGTAAAACGAAGCTAAGGTACTATAAGGAGGCGATCAACCCCACCCTTGATAACCATAATTATCTCTCGATGTTGACTAGCACTAAGAAGAAAATGAACATCGCTAGGATTAGAACTAACTCTCATGAGCTTCGAAGTGAGACTGGGTGGTGGTCTACTCCCAAGGCTCCTTGCAACTATAGAATTTACCAGCTTTATGATACTAAGAAGGTGGAAGATGAAAAACACTTCTTTTTAGACTGCCTGTCTCTTGCCCACATCCACTCTCAATTCCCTATCATCAGCAACACGTCCAAGCTTCTTGACTTATTAAGCTAGCCCAACTATAGCGATCTTGGAGCACTTCTTTCCTTGTTCCTTGATCACAGAAACAAGATTTTGAAGAATAACAATTATACTCTATTTTCTTGAGATCCAATAGACCACATTGATCTAAATAAACGTTAATCATCACCATCATCATTATTTATTATAATTTTTAATTATTAAATAAATTATTTATTTTATGAATATTTTACTCTAAATTAAAATTAAAAACCTAAGTAATTCAATTTTTATTGACCCACCTGTAAAGTTGTAATTTCTACAATTAAAGATAAGGAATCCAAAATTTCAACCAACTTTTCATAGAAATTTACACATCCAATTGCCTACATGATTGCTATGTACCAGTAAATTATTCCCATATGGTACATTATATTAAAACATTTATTTTAAATATCTTTTTCCATGTGCAAAGTATGATTAGCATGCATTGTAACCCGCACGTATTATCAGAATCAACCCAGGTTACAGAATCGTACCTTTGTGTTACTTGTTGGATAGTTCGTTGATTTTATTGTTATTTCAATAATTACAAAGTGGGATTAGCGTCCTTTAAATATTTTAAATTGAAATAAAATGTTAAGTGGAAATCTTTAAATTTTTAATAACATTTATTTATTTAAACAAGTTAAATTAAATTAGTATAGAAAAAATTATTTTTTTTATAATTTTAAAACATTATAATAAAAACTTTTTGTAAAATATTAACTCGTTAATGCAAAATTAAACGACTTTAATTTTAGTAGATTTGGTTTTTATTCTAATTATGTTTTTGCTTCTTTTTTTTCAGTGGTTGTAATTTTTTGATTTTTTTTATTTTCGATAATGTATTTTTTTTTATTGGTGTTATTATTTGTGAGAGAAATGTATAGTATTTTTATACTCCTATTTTTGGTATTGCTTTAACTGAATTTAATCCCTAGTGAATCTCACTTTTATATTGGATTTATAAAAAAATTATTTTTATTATTTTTAAAATATTTATTTTTAGATTTTGTCAAATAATAATACATAAAAATTGTAATAAAATTTTTAAATAAAATATTTAAGATTAAAATGTTTTAGTATATTAATCAAAATTAATAATTCAATAAATTTATTAAAATTAAAAATGGTAATAAAATTAACTTAAAAATAGAAATGGTAATAAATTGATTAAAATTATTAATTTTAATTTGTTAAATTTGAATAATTTTAAATCTAACGAATATCTAGAGGGATCAAACTTTTCAAGTGCAATTTTTTTTTTGAATGTAAAATTTAAGGAAAGGTTTGCACCTCAAGAGATTTGGTCCCTTTTGGCATTTGATAAATCCAGAGTTAAAGATGGATCTAGGCTAGTTATATAGAGAAAGGGGGGATGCGAGGAGGCCGAGGGAGCCCAAAAATTGACTCTATGACCTCAATTTTATTAACAATATTTATAAACTAATTATATTTTTTGAATTAATTTAATTTTAAATAATTTGAATCTTGTTTTTTCACTTTTACTTGATTTAGTCAAAACGTTTACATAAGCATGACACAAAAACCAACCTAAAACACAGCTAGATCCATCTTAACTCCATATCTATCAGGCACCCACAAGGATCAAATCTAGAGGTGCAAACTTCTTTTCCCAGTTGCAAAAGTCGAGGAAAGGTTTGCAACTCGAGAAATTTGATCCATCTTGGGTGGAGTTAAGATTGATCTAGGGTGGCATAAGCATCCCAACTTCTTTTGGCACAAAAACCAACCTAAAACACGACTAGATCCATCTCTTGACAAAAAACAATTTATTCATCTTAGGTGTAGTTAAGATTGATTTAGGGTGGCATAAGCATCTCAACCTCTCTTGACACAAAAACCAACCTAAAACACAACTAGATCCATCTCTTGACACAAAAACCAACCGAAAACATGACTAGATCCATCTTAACCCAAATATATCAAACACCCACAAGGATCAAACCTCTAGGTACAAACCTTTTTTCCTGGGTGCAAAACTCGAGGAAAGGTTTGCAGGTGGAGAAATTTGATCCATCTTGGGTGGAGTTAAGATCGATCTAGGGTGGTTTAATTATTATTAGTGATTAATAATTATAATTAATATTTTATTTTATGTAATTTCACTGAGTCAAAATGTTTACATAACATAAAAATTACTTTACAACATCTCTTCCATACAGAGCTAGTCTCTCGATTCAACCAGCCTAGATCCATCTTAATTTGGAATCTATCAAGCACTGAGAGAGAGGGATATATATATTTTAATTTTATGTAATTTAATTGAACCAAAATGTGTTAATAAATAATT
>APFE030026992.1:0-28088 GCA_000404065.3 Pinus taeda
AATTGCAGACATCTTCACCAAAGCGCTTGGAATAGAAAAGCTTGAAAGATTCAGAACGATGCTTGGACTCACCAACATCCCTTCAGATTAAGGGGGGGAATGTTGACACCTAATCCTTTGGAATGTGAACAGTCATCAAGAAGATGAACTGATCAGTCACATTCATGTATATAACAATAGCTACCTAATGAAATAAACGAATCAGTTTTTCTGCCAAGTCTGGAGTTAATCCTGGCCTGATAGACATAACTTCAAAAAATAGATTTTTTTTTAAATTTCTCTGGATACTTAATACGTTCAAAATTAAAAATTATTGTAATTGATTAAAATTCTCAATTTTGTTAGTTAAATATTTTTTTATTGAATTAGTTGATATGTGGGCATATCCCATTTTTATAAATCTAACCTTTTGACAAAAAAACGTTTTTTTTTTAAATTACAATTTTTTGCTTTTGAAAAGTAGCCATATTCTCCACCTAGAGTGAAAGTTTGGTTAATATTTTTAAATGTAACTTAATTCTAACATACCAAGAGAGAAATATTTTCTTGGCAAGAAACACTTAAGAGAAATGATTATATGTGCCCATTTTCTTGAAATAAAAAAAGAATTAAAAATTTATATGCATGAATTTAATGAAAAACACTGACTTTTTAAAATCTAAAAAATAAATAACCTAAATACCAATTATTTTTCAACTCCTAACATTTATTTAAATTAAATTTTAAATAATTTTAATAAAATTTTAAATTTATTTAAATTAACCATTTAAATTTTAATAAATTTTTAGATAGAGTATTTTACATAGACACTAAACATAAAATTCAAAGAAAGTCCATGTTCAAATGAGCAAATGTAACACCCCTCTCTTGTGTATTAAATTATTGTAATTCTAAGCTTAGTTAAAGCTAGGTGTGATATCCTCCCTTGTGTGTTAAATGTTTGTAAACCTAAGTTGTGTTAAAGCTAGGTTTGATACCCTCCATTGTGGGTCAAACTATTCTAAACCTAAGCTAAGGAAAGCTAGGTGATATGTAATAAGAAAAGAAAATGTTTTATTAAATAAATTAATAAAATAAGTCACTTGGAGGGTGAAGCACCAAGAGAGAGGAGATTCTTGCCAAATCCCATGACGAATGGGATAGAGATGAATCTTTCGTGATAAATATTCTAGATGTGATTCTAGATAAGCTTGTATGGATTGGAGATCCATCAGATGGATGGGAAATAAAGATCCATCATACATAAAAATTTTGCGAGAGATTCATGCAAGCTTTTGTGAGGAAAATCCTCATGGGAGATAACGATGAGCCTTTTCGAAAAAGATCTAGGGAAATGGAAAAATCAATAAAAGCGGGATGCCACTAATGGTAACTAAATAATGAAAGAGGGTATTAAATACCCAATGCATTGATCAATTAAGGATAGTTGATCCTTGGCAAGATCTTTGCTTAGGGGGAACCAGAGGTGATTCATGGCTGGGTTGTGGTGCTCCTCTCTCCAAGTGAGGTTTTAGTTGGGTTCAAATGCGTGGAATGTTTTGTATGATGATTCTTACTCTCTCCCTATTTTAGTTTCAGTTTTTGTTGGAAATACTAAGAGGGAGGGTGAATCAATATTTCTCTTCAATTGTTAGTTTTACTATTTAGAACACAAAATGAACAATAAGAATACGTGCTTTTATTAATTTCTTCTTTACAATAAATCAAGTACAATATATGTAGGGCTCCAACCCTAGATGAAGACACCGATCTTCAATTCCTGAGGCTCCAACCTGTATTCTGCCAAGCACCGACTAGGACTTCTGAAGGCTCCAACCTTGTCACTTTGAGGTAGCAACCTCTACGGCTGCAACCCTATCTCTGGTACAGGCACCAACCTAGTCTCTTGAGCAATCCTATCCTCTAGTGCTCCAACCCTATCTTCCAAGGCACCAACCTTGTCTCTTTGAGGCTCCAACCTATAGGGCTCCAACCTTGTCTTCCACGGAACTAACCTTGTCTCTTTAAGGCTCGAGCCTCTAGGGCTCCAACCCTATATTGCAAGGCCCCAACCTTGTCTCTTTGAGGCTTCAACCTCTAGGGCTCCAACCCTATATGCCAAGGCACCAACCTTGTCTCTTTGAGGCTTCAACCTCTAGGGCTCCAACCCTATCTTCCAAGCCACCAACCTTATGTCTTTGAGGCTCCAACCCTTAGGTTTACTTCATCAAGATATGTTCGGTTATACTTCACAGCTCCCAATATCTTCTTCAACAAACCCTATCAATATTTAGCTACGCCTTCACTTAGTCTCCACATGACATCATGAATGAAAACCTTGCTCTTCACATGAAGGTGTCACAACTACTCTTCATGTTACCCAAATAAAAGTTCTTCAAGGTCACTTCATGATGGCTTCAATGCATCATGGCCTTCAATGGTCTCAACAAATCTTCAATATGCTACCTCACAAAGTGCTCAAACTCTACCCTATTATGTTCTCAGGAGAAGACTTCAACAAGATCTATTTTTCCAATCCTAATAAATCAATACTTCAATCATAACAACTGTGACAACTTCGACCATGATAGATTCAACCACGACAACTATGGCAGCTTCGACCATGGCAACTACAACAACTTTTACCGTGGAAAATATGGCAGCTTTGACCATGTAAACTATGACAACTTTGACCACAGCTACTACGGTAGCTTTGACCACGACAACTATGACAACTTTGACCATGACAACTATGGCAGCTTCGACAATGGCATCTTTCGACCACGACAACTAAAATAGCTTGGACAATGATAGCTTCTACCATGGCAACTATGATAGCTTCAACAACGACAACTTTTTCCAAGGTAACTATGGCAGCTTGAACCAAGATTTTATGCCCAAACAGAATTATCGTTTTTTTCATTTTAAACAATAGTCTCCTTGTTCTCCTCGGCCTTCTGTCTTCTCTTGTACTTCGTATCTTTCAATTCTTGCCCACATTGTTGATCAAAATGAAGTGTTTAGACGTATATTTATAGAGATTTCATTTATAACTAAACCGACACGTCTGTTTGAAGTGATGGAAACTTGTATGACTGAGTGTAGGTTGGCTCACTACTAGGAATAATTTCCTTAACTTAAAAAATCAATATCTCACAAACTATTGTGAGTTTCAGGACAAATAAATGCTCGTTAGAAAGAGGAAAAAATCCTCTTTAAGATGATCTAGGATCAATTTTGAAAGGATGCCTCCAAGGTGTCCAAAATAAATTTTCTTTGTGACTGACCTTAAATTTTATGCATAGCAAGTTTGTGACAACATGAGGAATGTTTGGAACAATGTGGCTTCTTCATATTTTGGCTTCTTCATTGTTATCAATGTCATCATAGGATCATAGAGTCATTATGTAGGAGTGCAACATCCATGTAGTATGACGCAAGAACAATTTCATCATATACTAGTGCAATCATAGTGCAACATCATTAGGAGAACTCCAAAATAATCTTCCAACCATCAAATAATCTCCAACCATGTTATCAAGACTTCATCAAGTGCCATCATCAATTGTGGTCATTTATCAAGAATATGACATCATCAAATGTAGTCCTCCATATGTCATCAAGGGATTCTAGATACTTGGCACTTCTTAAGAATTCTTCATATAAAAAGTTGGGGACAACATGAGGAATGTTTGGAACAATGTGGCTTCTTCATAATTTGGCTTCTTCATTGTTATCAATGTAATCATAGGATCATAGAGTCATTATGTAGGAGTGCAGCATCCATGTAGTATGACGCAAGAACAATTTCATCATATACTAGTGTAGTCATAGTGCAACATCATTAGGGGAACTCCAAAATAATCTTCCAACCATCAAATAATCTCCAACCATGTTATCAAGACCTCATCAAGTGCCATCATCAATTGTGGTCATTTATCAAGAATATGACATCATCAAATGTAGTCCTCCATATGTCATCAAGGGATTCTAAATACTTGGCACTTCTTAAGACTTCTTCATTAGTCATTTTACATATTAATTGATGACATTCTTATGAAACAAGAGTTATGACATCATCATTTGGAACCAGGCATCTCAAAAATATTTTCCATCTCAACTAGTGCCATATTGACATCAACGACAACCTATATTAACAATCAACCCCTTTTTCATTGATGGCAATATTCTTTCCCTTTCAACATTCTCTCCCTCTTTGAAATCAATAGAAAATAGGGTGCCCAAGTGCTCCCCCTATCAAGCTGCTTATTTTCTTTACGAATAATAACTATTCATAGGTATGTTACTCCTCCTGTCATGGTGCTCTTCTTTCTGGCATTGTGGTCCATGATAGATGTGCTTAAATTCCTTCATATGATGAACCAACTCCCCTTATCTTCACAACCTCCTCTAGCTCATGAAAGATTACCTTTTTAGTGATCAAGTGGAAGATATCTTCAATAGTAGTTCATGGATGAATAAGGGATCATGTTATTCAATAGAAATTCTCCCAAGAGAGGATCTATCAAAGGATGATTGTCCATGTGGCTCATCAAGGATTTCATAGGGCCCATTCATAGATAGATTCTAGAAGAACTATTAATCATAATAAGCTCCCCCTAATTGTATGCATGGTCTTCCTTCTGGCAGAGTCTCCCCATCAAATACTTGGAATATCAAGGATGACTTCATGAAGTCAACAACATGTGTTGTTGGCTAGAGTGTTCAAGGGACTTTTGGATTCAATTTTCTTCCTTATACATACTTGTATAACTTTCTTCTCTCACATGGTTCTTCCTTCTATAGGGGCCTAAGTCAAGTTACAATCACGTGACATATGTCCAATGTTATGACACTTAAAGCACTCTATGTTGTTCATGAATAAGAATCCATGAATTCTTCTTGCAAAATTTCTTCTCGGAGATTAACGGGGACCATTATATGACCTACAATATTTTTCCATGTGTCGAAAGTTTGTACAAGCATAATAATAACCAAGAAATATACTTTAGTACCTGGGAGAAGAAGCTTTCCATGATGTACTTCTGAAGTCTTTTTTCCTTGGGATCATTTGATGATAACCATTTCTTCTTGCATCCTTGACACCATTTGCATGTCTTCTTGGAGGATGGTTTCTTCCATAGTTGTCTTGACTCTTCTCCTTGCCTTTGCTAGAACTGGGAGCATCAACGTTTCCTCCAGGCTTTCTCACATCCCTGTTGTTTGAAACATTAGGGTTTTCATCATTATTGCTTGAGGATTCACCTACATAACCAAGCCCTGATTTATCGAGGGGAGACCTTTAATGACTTACGACATCATCTAGGATTTGAGAACTTTTCAAGTTCTTATTCAGCAAGTCAACTTCCTTTTTAAGAAAGATAATTTATTCCTTCATTTTCTTGCTTTATTCATCCTTCTTTAATAGAGTTATCTCAATTTCTTCCTTCATCTTGGTTACTTCACACGATTGGGACATAAGTGAGGTGACTTCTAATTTTAACTTAGTGATGTCACCATCCTTTTCTTCTAGTTGGCATATCATGGTGTTTCTCCCCTTTTCTGCTTCATCAACTTGTCCTTATATGAATGTCAAAGCTTCCATCACCTTCTCAGCTCCTTGTGCTAGTTTCCTTTCTTCTTCTAATTGAGATCTAAGGGAGGAGACCTCTTCCTTATATTCACCAATATCATCTTCAAGTTTCTTCAAACTCTTGTGTCTTTGTTCAAGGTGGCTTCACAAGGTATCTTCCCATTTCTTCGCCTTATCCAATTGATTTGTCTCCAACCCTAAATGAATACATTGATCATCAATTCCCGAGGCTCCAACCTGTATTCTGCCAAGCACCAACTTGGACTTCCCAAGGATCCAAACTTGTCACTTTGAGGCACCAACCTATAGGGCTCCAACCCTATATCTAGTATAGGCACCAACTTGGTCTCTTGAGGAATCGTATCCTATAGGGCTCCAACCCTTTCTTCCAAGGCACCAGCTTTGTCTCTTTGAGGCTCCAACCTATAGGGCTCAAACACTATCTTCCAAGGCACCAACCTTATGTCTTTGAGGACCCAACCTCTAGGGCTCCAACCCTACCTTCCAAGGTAGCAACCTTGTCTCTTTGAGGCTCCAACCTCTAGGGATCCAACCCTTTCTTCCAAGGCACCAACATTTTGTCTTTGAGGCTCCGACCCTTAGCTTTACTTCATAAAGATATATTTGGCTATACTTCATGGCTCCCAATGTCTTCTTCAACAAACCCTATCAATCTTCAGTTACGCTTTCACTTAGTCTCCACGTCACATCATTAATGACAACCTTGTTCTTCACGTGAAGGTGTCACAACTGCTCTTCATGTTACCCAAACGAAAATTCTTCAAGGTCACCTCATGATGGCTTCAATGCATCATGGTATTCAATGATCTCCACAAATCTTCAATATCCTACTTCACAAATTACTCAAACTCTGGCCTATTCTATTCTAAGGAGAAGACTTCAACAAGCTCTATTTTTCAAATCCCAATAAATCAACACTTCAACCACGACAACTATTACAACTTCGACCATGGAAGATTCAACCACGGAAACTACAGAAGATTCGACCAGAGCAACTACAACAACTTCGACAACGGGAACTATGACAACTTCAAGCATGGGAACTATGACAACGTTGACCATGACAACTACGATAGCTTCGACCATAGCAATTAAGGAAACTTCAGCCATGGAAACTATGGTAGCTTCGACCACAACAACTATGATAGCTTCGACCACTATGACAACTTCGACCACAACAACTACGATAGCTTTGACAACGGTAGCTTTGACGAATATTTTATTACCAAACAAAATTATCGTTTTTCTCGTCCTAAACAATAGTATCCTTGTTATCCTCAGCCTTCTATCTTCTCCTGTACTTCGTATCTCTAAATTCTTGCCTGAATTGTTGATCAAGATGAAGTGTTTAGATGTCTATTTATAGATATTTCGTTTATAACTGAAGATACACATCTATTTTAAGTGAGTCCAACTTTTATGACTGAGTGTAGGTCGGCTAACTGCTACGAATAATTTCCTTAACTTAAAAATTCAATATCTCACAAACTATTGGGAGTTTTAGGACACATAACGGCTTGTTAGAAAGAGTAAAAAATCCTCTTTAAGGTGATCTAGGATCCATTTTGAAAGGATACCTCCAAGGTGTCAAAAATAATTTTTCTTTATGATTGTCCTTAAATTTTATGCATAAAAAGTTTGGGACAGCATGAAGAATGTTTGGAACAACGTGGCTTCTTCACTGTTATCAATGACATCGTAGGATCATAGAGTCATTATGTAGTGGTGCAACATCAATGTAGCATGATGCAAGAATAATGTCATCATATACTAGTGAGGTCATAGTGAAACATCATTAGGAGAACTCCAAAATAATCTTCCAACCATGTATCAAGACCTCATCAAGTGCCATCATCAATTGTGATCATTTATCAAGAATATGACATCATAAAATGTATTCCTCGATATGTCATCAAGGGCTTCTAAATACTTGGCACTTCTTAAGACTTCTTCATTAGTGACTTGACATATTAATTGATGACATTATTATGAAACAATAGTTATGACATCATCATTTGGAACCAGGCATCTCAACAATATTTGCCATTTTGGCTAGTGGCATATTGACACCAATGACAACTTAGATTAACAGTTTGGTTATGAGAAGTTTTCTTAAGTTTCTTCACCATGAGAATGTTATGTGAATTACATATGCTTATGTATTAATAGATTTAATGGTTTTTCCCTCTATTCTAATGAGATTCACTTGCATGGTATGGTTTTTATATTAATCATTACTTGATATGAATATAAATCATTTAGCTCAGATATGTTGATGGTTGATTTCTTATCTCTATATTTATCTCCTATTGTTAGAATGGTTAAATCATTCACCTCAAGAGTATAGAAGTTGTGTTGTCCATGATTGTATGCATGTAACTTTTATTTCACTCTAGATAGTGATGAAGTAGTTTTTGAATCTAATCTTGGACCTTATTAATACTTTGGTGCATGCAAACAATTATGGAGTAATGTTGTTCGTGGTATAACGATGTAGTATTATCTATGCCCTTCATGAGCTATATGAATAATCTCCTTCACAAGTATATTAGACGCAATAGACCCAAAGCAATATCTTATGACGTGTTATTGAGGGGGTTGTCAAAAATTTTAATGGTTGTATGTTATGATTTGTCTTTTTCCTACCAAATGTAAAGGGTTAATTTGAATTATAAACTCTAACAAATGGATCTAAATGTTCTCACCCTAGTACTTGTTGGGGAAAAGTGTAGGTATTCTTGCATATGCATAATAGACAGTAGTAGCTTTGCATGCCCATGCTAGCAAAAATAGATATAACAAAATGTTCTATTATCGTTGCATGGAATATTGGATGAAGACATTAATGTTATTGTAAGGGTTACATGTCAAGAGAGCATGTGATATTACATCGAGGGTATATGACTCTCCACCTTGATCTTTCAAGGTAGTTATGATCCTTAGTTCAGTGAACTTGTGACAAAAATTTTAAATGTATGGGGTGTAAAGGCTATTTTCTTGGGTAAGATAAGGAGGTATGCTACAAGTGGTATCAGAGAGACATGTTCAAACCTTACAACCTATGGACTCATCCACCATACATTACTATCTGCAATAACCCCAAATATGCAGACATGTTTGATTATAAAAAATTGTTATAAGAGCAATAACCCCAAAATTTATCTCGGAAATTTAAGCATATGAGTTTAGTAATGATCTCTCGCCACCAAAGGAAACTAAGACTCTTCATTGATGAATCCAAGCATAACCATGGTTATTAAGGGATCAATAAATAATTTAAATTTCACTTGTATATAATGTTTTTAATGAATATGGACCTTATAAAATAAAGATGTTAATTTTTAACTCGTGGCATAATTGTGCATAATAAATTATGCATAAGAATTAAAATATTAAAATGTTTCAATAAAAGGAGGAAGATCCAAACTATGCGTGAAGGCTAAGATCCACTTAGAAAAGAGAATAATATACATATTTTCATATGGCATGTAAATTATTATGGTGGTAACTAAGTGCAAGTGTATGTAAATAAATATTATCCTTGGGCCAATCTCCACGCCAAAACAATAAGTCGAGTAGTTAGTATATGGTCGCGGCTATCGTAGAAATGGTTAGTTGGTGCCATAATTTTGTTCATTTGAAGGTAAAATATCTTCTGATGACAAGGTATGCATCGACAAATGCTATCTGGTCAGGATTATTTAGTTACTTATTGCGTTGATTTATCTGTTGCAAACCACGTGTGAAAAAGGAAGAATCTTAGCACAAGAAGCCATTCTCTTCCCAGTGAAATCGTCTTACATTAGTTTGTTATATTGTAAACCGTAGAGGAAGATAAGAAGAGGTTCAATTCATTGCATTTGGATGATCTCCATAATGGTTGAACAAATCAACATCAAAGGAATTGACTTTGGCTGTATCAAAACCAATAATAAAATAATATCCGCCACTTGATAAATTCACCGAATTATATCATAACGACAAGAGATAATAAAATTTGTATTGTTCAATAGCCTCTGATAGCGGTAAATGTAAATTCATGGCTTCTCATGTCCAGTAGAACATTCAATAGATCCTTTGGATAGTCTCTTACATCGATGGCTTGCCTTTTATGGCTAGGCGATCCTCTATGAATTTATCAAAAATACTATATATATCCTTTTCATATAGATTCATGTATATTCATATAGATTCATGTGATACATGCCATGCCCTGAGGATACAACTACTAAAGAAACGGAAGTAGTTCGCCAAATAGGGAGATCCTCCTACCATCATTAGTTCCTCTAAACTGTTTCAAACTATTGGAAGTTAGGGATTCAAACATATGTTAGCTTGACTAGACATTAGCCATTACCATGTGTTGGAGAAAAACCTATTTAATTAAAGTAAATATATATATATATATATACCATTGCAGGATGAATGGTTGTAGAAGAATTCCTTGAAAATTGAACACAGTTTAGGATAAAGCAATGCTAAAGCAATGCTAGTATGATACTAAGATGGTGGAAAAATATGTGGATAAAGTTTATGTCGTGCAGGCGATACCATGAGGATGGTATTATAGCCTATACCACAGATGGACTATGTATAATAGTACATATGGGATCGGTACGATTACATATCGTACAAGGTTGAAAAAGGAAATGTGCATTGGTGTTTGTAACATATCTTGTGTGCAGACCTGAAGGTTACCCAGAAGGAGGAAAATAAGTTTGGTATAAGTAACTATGGTTAATCGCAGTTTGGCATACATAAAATTACGATGAATATATATGATGAACATATATTATTATGTGAACTAATCTCTTATGACCTTGTAGGCATATTAATGTGGAAAATATGCTAACTAATGTATTGTATGCAAAGACACTTTAAGAAGGAGGTATTCGACAAGAACACAAAGGCTTGAAAGAAAGCAAGCAGAGAAAATGCATTCTTCAAATAAAATAAATGATAAGATATAGTTTCTTTAATAAGATTAAGTAACAGATTATGATATTTATCATAATTAAAGTTTTTCGTCTATAAATTCTCACAAATGGTTTGAAAAAAATGTTATAGGTAGCTATGAAAGGAGAGGCTTGAGACCGATGTAGCTATGGAAGGAGAGGTGCTGGGAGCACTCATTCTAACCAATGTACATGGGAAAATTGCATCAGATGGTAGAGCCATGAGAGTTGTTGATTTAGAAAACCACAACCTGTGAACAAGGACATGAGGCAGTGGTACACCGAGGACAGTGTAAAATTTAAGGTGGGGAGTATGTAACACCCCTGCAGAGTGTACTAAATTATTGTAAACATACGATAAGTTAAAGCTAGGTGTGACATCCTCCCTTGCGTGTTAAATGTTTGTAAACCTAAGCCAAGTTAAAGCTAGGCATGATACCCTCCTCTGTGGCTTAAACTATTCTGAACCTAAGGAAAGCTAGGCAATATGCAATATGAAAAGCAAATGTGTTATTAAATAAATTAATAAAATAAATCACTTGGAGGGTGGAGCACCAACAAAGAGGACATTCTTGGCAAATCCCACGAGGAATGGGATAGAGATGAATATTTCATGATAAAGCTTCTATATGTGATTCTAGATAACATTGGATGGATTGGAGATTCATCAGATGGATGGGAGATAAAGATCCATCAAATATAAAAGCTTTGTGAGAGATAAAGGAAAGCTTTTGTGAGAAAACGCCTCGTAGGAGATAAATAAGATCTGTTCCGAAAATGACCTAGGCAAATGGAAAAATCCATAAAAATGGGACACCACTAATGGTAACTAAATCATGAAAGAGGTTATTAAATACCTAGTGCATTGATCAATTGAGAATAGTTGATACTTGGCAAGATCTTCGGCTTGAGGTGAACCAGAGGTGATACATGGCTCGGTGGTGGTGCTCCTCCCTCCAAGTGAGGTTTTAGTTGGTGTGAGATGTGTGGAATGTATTGTATGATGATTCTTACTCTCTCCTTGTTTTAGCTCTAGTTTGGTTATGAAAAGTTTTCTTAAGTTATTGCATGAATTACATATGCTTATGTATTAACAGATTTAATTGTGTTTCTCTCTATTATGATGAGATTCACTTGCATGGTATAGTTTTATTTTAATCTTTACTTGTTATGAAGTTAAATCATTTAGCTCAGATATGCTCATGGTTGATTTCTTATCTCTATATTTATTTCCTATTGTTAGAATGGTTAAATCATTGACCTACAGATAGAAGTTCTGTTTTCGATGATTGTATGCATGTAGCTTTTATTTCACTCTATATAGCGATGAAGTAGTTGCTGAATCTAATCTTGGCCCTTATTAACAGTGCTCAAGGAAAATAGTGTCTCTAACTTATGTGATACTATTTATATACTAAGAGTTTGGTGCATGCGAACAATTATGGATTAATGTTGTTAGCAGTATAAAGATGTAGTATTGTCTATGTCCTGCATGAGCTATATCAATAATCTCTTTCATAAGTATATTAGACACAACAGACCCAAAGAAATATCCTATTATGTGTTAGGGAGGGGGTTGTCAAAAAGTTTACTGGTTGTATGTTATGATTTGTCTTTTTCCTACCAAATGTAAAGGGTTAATTTGAATTATAAACTCGCAACTAAATGTTATCACACTCTTACAAGTTTGGGGAACAATTTAGGTATTCTTGTGTGTGCATAATAGATAGTAGTAGCTTTGCATGCCCATGCTAGCAGAAATAGATATAAGAAAATGCTCTATTATTCTTGCATGGAATATTGCATGAAGACATTAAAGTTATTATAAGGGTTACATGTTTAAGGGTTTCATGTCGAAAGAGCATGTGATATTACATCTAGTGTATATGAATCTCCACCTAGATCATTCAAGGTAGTTATGATCCTTGGTTCATGGAAGTCTTGAAGACTGTGAAATCTTTAACTGTAACTAATACAAAAAAATTAAATTTATGGGGTCTAAAGGCTATTTAACTAGGAGGTTCGTTACACTAAAGGAATAATAAATATGAAATCTAAGACCAATGAAAACAGTGAGTAGGCAAGTTACTGGCATAATTTCGATTTGAATGTAAAAAAACAGTAATATCCCAACTTCAAGTTAGTCAACCAATTGGACCTTTTCAAAGCGGTTCCTATTCAAAGGACAAAACTTCTATACTCGACGGAAATATGACCGTTTAAGAGCATGACAAATTTAACTTTGGTGCTTCTCATTGAAAATCTATATTATTAGTTTACTCAGACGTGTCATTGCATTTCACATTTCAACTCCAACATAGCCTGTTTGGCTTTTCTGGTATCGCAGTTTTATATATTCCGTTGGATCTACTCTACCCAGAACAATACGGTTTCGTTTCAGTGTATCACCCACATAAATTCTCTGCTTTCTGTCTATTATGATTTAGTTAGGCCTGATTATTTGATTTGGTACGTCCCCAGAAAAGTTTTCTGAAGGCCCAGCTCTATAACTGATATTAGGTAACTCATATTAGGTGTAGAAAATTGAAAGGAGATGAACAAAACTGATTATTTATTACAACTGTAGAATATCACTGTGGTATAACCGATCTTAGATAAAGAATGGGAATGAGCTAAACTGCTTTTTTATTAAAATGGTACATAAGGCCAAAATCTCATTGTGGCAGAACACGGAAAAGTTAGTTGAAAGGAAAACATTTTAATCTTAATCTTAGCCTCAAGATACTATTGTACTTATATTTATGTCATCAGAGTGAATAACGACCCTTTTCCTGAAAGTGTAATTGTTTCTTCGTATATTTGTCGTAGATTAAACTAAGGCGGTCCAATTTTGTTTCAAAATGTAAAGATATTATGTTGCTGCCTTGATTTGACTGGCAGGTGATCGCATTACCAGATCTACAAAGCACTGAATGCTTCAGCCAAGGCGCGCTGCTTGCTCGGATCAGGAATCCACCAGAGCGACCTTTCTCGTCTCTCCTCCGATTCAGCTTCTTTTTCACTGTCTCGCTTCTCTAATTCCTTTAGAGAAGGAACACAGACTTGTGCAGGCACTGGAAAAATATCCTCCTGTTCAAATAAAACGAACACCCATTTCAAAAACACGTCGTGTAACGTCGGACATTAACATGTGAAATGCAAAAATGTGTATCAATTTAGGAAAGGTAAGAGAACATGTAAGATAATTTTCAGTGTGTACGTCTTCGTTTTGGTTTGACTCCGAATCGTCACCGTTTAGATCATCCATAAAATTCTGGTCATCATTCGAGAATTCCGCAAGAAACGCCTTCCACTCCTCTGAAAATTATGTACATCAACAGCATTAATATTTATTTGAATTTAACTAAGAATTCCACAATAAAGTTGTCCATTACAAAAACCTATACCTTCCCTTGTCATTTTCAGCAACAATAATAATAACCTGCAACTTGTTCCGATCTTTCAACCAAAACACAATGCAGGGAGTTTATGCGGGAGATACACTGGACCTCACAACGAAACGAACCCTAACTGTTGCGGGGAAGAGTAGATCCAACGAAATAAACTGGGTCATACAGTGGAAAGAACCCTAATTGTTACGAGGAAGAATAGATTCATGAAATATACAAGGATGTGATACGAAAGAAACCAAACAGACGATGGTGGAAGTGAAATGCGGAAGGAAGTGACATATACGATTAAGTTGTCAATTATATATTGAAGTAGAACAACCAAAACGGAAATCTGTTGTATTTTCAAACGGTCGAATTTATGTTGCGGTTAACAATTTGAAGCTTTCTTACATTCAAATCTACATGATGCCCCAAATTTCCGTATTGACCGTTTAAAACGGTCTTCAATGTCATATTAACGATTCCGTGTCATAGTAACTATTCCTTCTCTAGCTTGAACGTGGACTTTGTTTGAAGTTCAATTTACTAGGATACATCAATACAAAATTACCTAATCTAAAAAGTTAATCTAAATAAACTTAAAAAGAGAGGGATGTTTATTTTAATTTTAAAGGATTATATTTTTATTTATTTAATTAATAAAAAATTGATTATAAGAAAAAGTTTTTGATAAACGTAGGTAAATGGTGTGATTGTGTTGGTTGATAGGTTCAATATTTAGAGTTCGTATTTCACCCATTTTCACGGATATAAACATAAATATTTTATTATTAATTTATCTATTTAAAATAATTAGAATTCAATTTTAACTATATTTTATTTCCTTATTTTCTTAATTATTTAATAATATCAACTGTCTCATCATTCCCTACCCTAACTATTATATTTTAACTCTATCCTTTATTTATATTGGTTTTTACCTTTCGTGTTCAGTGAACGTCAAGCAAGGCAACGAACACAAATTACAACATACAATTTACCATAAACTTTTATCAACTATAAAAAAAATTGCGTTTATAACGGTTATATTAAAAATTTAATTATATTTATTTTTTAGTTTTATTTTTTTAATTTCAAAAATATAATCATTTTTTTAATTCCAAAAATGGATTAAGCTTTCAAAATTTTAAAAATAAGTAATTTAAAAGATTTTCACCTTAAAAAACTTAAATTTAACAAAAATTATTTTATACAGTTTTATAAACCAATCTTTAATGACTAAAATTGACGATTTTAATCACTTGAAATTTTAACTTCCAATTTCTTAAATCCTAAGAAGAACCTAAAAGAAGAATGAAGAACCTAAAAGAAGAATGAGACGCAAACGATATTTCTTTTATCTTAATATATATATGTGTGAGATGAAGATGGAAATGGTCATTAACAAAGATCAAATTTGGTTTACAATAAATTAAGAAATGCAAGAATTCATTTGTTTTACTTTTTAAGTTTGGTTCTGGTGATAGGTAAGATTTAATAGATGTTTTCCTAAATCATTATAGTTTTTATAAGTTGGAATGTTAAGGAAGTGATTATTATGGTAATTTTTTAAATTATGATTTAATGTAGATGTAATAGATATTCTAACAAAAAAATGTTTACCTTCAACCTTCTTAATGTCACAAAGTAAATATTTTCGACTAATGATGTTTTAAGAATTGTCCAATGTCATGGTTCGCACTAGGGCTCCTAAGAGTTTGTTATTTGTTTTATTTGTGGTTTGTGAACCCAGAAGATTGATGACCACTATATCCATGGAATATTTGTACAAGGCAGATCCATCTGAAGGGATCACTTCCTTCCAGCTCAAACACAAAGCCTCATCCTGAGAGTGTCAAGAGAATTGAACCTTTTACCTCTGAATAAAAAATATGCTTTAACGACTAGTACTAGACCAATTAAGCTAACCCTCACTTGATCACAAAACAAAAATATATTTTTTACAACATATATTAAACTTGATCACTTCCTTATAGTATCCTAATTTTATTTTAACGTCTAACTATTTACAATATTATAATTTATTAGTAAATTTAAAGGAGTAACATTTTTATTGTTATCATTATTATAAATAGTGACCTTCTCTTTTATTCCCCAGTGATTTACAACTGTGTCATCTTGTTTGAAGTTTGAATCAATATTAGGAAGCCTCTTGTTCTCCATCCTCATTATGTATTTTTGTATATTACATAGCTACTCGTAGCCCTCCTCTAAAAAAGGGAAATGTCCATTGATTTGAGAAAGATAAGATACAATCTATTGCCTTTAATTTCGAGAGTATATGTTATAAAATACTCCAAAATTTATTTTACATTTCACAACAATTATATGGAGATGTTATAGCACCAAACTTCACAACCATATAAGAGAACATGAGTGATGAAAGTTTCAAAGATGAGCCCCCTCTTACCCTACATCCAAAGGCCCAATGTTTTACAATTGTTTTCAAGTCCACAATAAGCTTCTCACCCTTCTTTTATCATTTTCTCAATACTATAATTATGGTTAATGTTGTGATGGATATCATTTTTGAGATATTTGAATGCATCTACTTCCTCAAAATAATTGTTGGCATACAGGGAATCCACATAAATAATCGTATAAATTTAATTATGATTAGCCATCATAACTTTCCCCTAGTTTCGCTCAGCTATAAGGTTAGGAAGCTTGGTAATGTGACACATAATTTGAAATTGAAATATATTCTAGGTATATATTGGAAATTTTAAGAGAAAGGATTATTCATATTAATTCCTCTTAGTGTCACAAAGCTGATATATTCTTTCATCCTACATCTTGAGAATTGGCCAACACGTGGTTTCTCTCTAGAGCTCTCGGGAATTATTTATCAGTTTAGGAATGTTAATTTCTTCTTTTCACATAGTTAATATGGAAATGAATTTTTGATCTTCTATATTGTGGTTGATCATATCATTATAATATATTAATTTTCTTTTTCCTTTAATGCTTCACCACACTACAATTTTCCCCTCAATTTAAATATAATAATATTTTGATAATTATCCTCAATTTACAATATGATTTTCTCATTTATACCCTACACATTGGTAAAAAATTAGGCATATTTATGCCATTATTACCTGACATAAAGTTGTTTTGGCTATAATATAAAGTAATTTTAGGAATCCTCTCATTATCCATTTTATTTAACAAGTTCTTATACACTAGGTACCTAGTCATAGTCATGTTCTCAATTTGGAAAGAGATTTCTTATTGTTTGGATAAATAGGTATTCCATATAGTATGAACAACTTTAATAACTACTCACAAGACTAAATGAAAGACCAAAGTGAAAATATTTTTACGCGGTTAAAGCCCTCTAAGAAAGAAACAACCAATGGGCCTAGTCAATGTAGCCAATTGACTCAATTTTGATTAATGTAAAAGAAAATACTTTACATAAGAGAGCTATCAAAATTGAGCATCATCCATGACCCACCATGCCCTTTGAATAAATATCATGGATCAGTTAGGTGTTAAACCACATATTAATAGTATTTAGTATTGAGGCAAATATTAGATGTCAGATCACTCTAAATCTAAAACATATTGTGATGATCATATTACAATGCAACTAATGTAAACAAACACACTTTTACCTAATAGACACGTTAGACAAAGGTGAAATTAACTAACTCCTAAGTGTCTAAATATCCTATAACTTATGCGAGAAAGGTAAGATATATGGTCTTACATATAACTTTCATACTATAGGTTATAAAATTACATTGGACATGCTATATCCTTGTCCATGACTCTCTAGATATGCAGTATCCCCAAACATCTCATTCATATAAATGTAACAAGAGTAAAAAGTGTCTCAAAGAGGAGGATTTTATTGTGCCATGTCCAATATTGTATTGATTTACAGTTATTTTTAAGTCCATTAGTATTTTTATCCTCAATTTAGCTTTCTCTCAATTCTATAGTTCCGCTTGAGTTCATATTCAATATTCATTCTAAAATATTATTATAAAAGTGTTTCTTCCAAATTTCATATAAATTTAAAATCAAATAAATTGATTTGAAATTGATTTTATGATCTTTTTCTCTAAGCTTGCTAGTACCTTTCTATTAGTTTTTGAAAATATAGTAGCTTACATCTATATGTCTAAGCATTAGGTGGTCTCAACCTGCCTAGAGGGAAACCAAGTCTATTGGCCACCTAACTGCAAAATATGTCATCCAAAAACAAAAAATAATAAGGCTAATCGTCCATGCTATGTCAGTTTGAGAGTCTTTGTTCTTCCTATTTTCGAAACATCTATAAACATAACTACTAATAAGCCTATAATTATGAAATTATATCACGCAAAACTAGAAGCAACAATGAATTTTCACTACTCATCATCAGCTCAATCCACTAGTGTAGAGTCCTCCACATTATATTGTGATAGATTCATGTGGGTTATACATGGGATATGCTACTCTATTCAGCTGAGCCGACCATTCTGTTGTTTAATTGAAACTGTATTTTTTGAAATTCTTTGGTATAATGAGGGTGTCCATGAGGGGGGAAATTTATATCAAGAGTAAATTGCTCTAAATATTTAGCCATAATGCTCTTCATCATCCAAAACAAATAAATTGTCTGCTTGTATTGAGATGATCTTCGACAAGTGTTGCCTGAGTCTAGGATCACAATTTTCTAGTCATCCATATCAAGTTCAAAATCTTGCTCAGTTTGTTGAATCTTAGCCTCCCAATCTACAATAAGTTGTTTGGCTGGGTTGGAGCTACTAGCATGGTATGCATGAGCTTCTTCCTAGATTATACGAGAGGTTGGATTGTGCCCTTGGCTCGCCCCCCCGAAAGGACTAGGTTGACTAATCTGAGAAGGGGAGGCCTTCCTCTGCTTCCCACAACCAAGAGCTCTTGCATCCATTCTTACCCTTACTAGTGGTTGTGACCACGATTTTACTATTGCTTGATAGAGACCAACCTATGTCTAACCCTGGATGTTGACCTGAACAAGGTTGCAAATTAGATGCCCGGTACTGCCAATGGTCGATCCAATGTTGCAGACCTATTAAAAGAATTTCCAACGAAACCAAAAAACTAAGGAACTTGCTTCGAATCTTACAGTGAATCGACTGCCAACATAATTTAATGGTTCCATTTTTTCCCTTTTTCCACCTTTTCCCACTAACGACCCTAAATTGACTAACAACGCTATCCACATTCAAGACCCCTGAATTATATAGGGTCACCACATAATTTGATGTTACAAAAAGAAAAGCAAAGGAATTTTGGCCAATGGCTACCCTGAGCCTACAACCCACAAAACCCCTTCGATCGACACCCCATATAAAGAGACCAAGTTGGAGAAAATAATTGTGCTTGCATGTTAGTAAGCCTATGATGACAGGAATTATGCCAAGAGTGTCCCCGAGATCAAGACTGTCCCACCACTAGACAAGAGTGCCAAACTTGACATACCCTAACCAGCAGGTCTAGGTATCCCATAAAAAGGGCCAACAGGACTCTCCTAACCTCAAATCTATAACAACGCGGGTCGTGATGGTGCTACATACATCCAAGGATCGAATTCAAGCTCTCCCAAAGCTTAATACGTTAGAACCAAACAAAATTTACCAGAGATCGAAACCCTTTTCTCTTCACTTTTACTCGAGCAAGGAATACCACCTCATACAAAACATTCTACCAACCAAATTCTTTAGGATCCACTACAGGACAACCAAAAGCCATGCACTATAGATATGAGGACAGACAAAAATAAATACTTAACCAAAACTAGAAACCCTACGAGGCCATGCTCTAGGAAATTTGAATTCGAATCCCACTGAACCACAAAACCATGTAACTTGTAGTTCGAAGGAAAAATATAATTATCCATACATGGAGATGAAGCTAAATTAAGGGTGGAAACATACCAATGACCTCTCACAAGAGATGGAGTACATGAAAGCCACAAGCTGCCCAGAATGACCAGCTCAGATGAAATCCACAAAAGCCTATGGTCATAGAAAAACTTACCCATAAAGCTAGAGTTAAACCTCACCTTAACATTTGTCATAATAATGTTTCCACCCTCATGGAGCGAAATTAAACTATGCATGCACACTGCCACCTCTCTAAGTGCATCTTGCATGCAGAGGGTGGCTTGAAACTTCTCGTACATATGCATTAAAAAATGTGCCAAGAAAATCCCAATGGGGTCAGCTCACACCCTAATTGGGGGAGAATTTATGATCTTTCTAACACTAATTATAAATTACATATTAATTTTTCTCTAAATTGTCTTAACTTGAGATAAAATAAAACTTGTGTATTATTTTAAATATTATCATTCAGCGGGTGTCTCAAATTAAATCATCTAAAATTAAATTTCCTTCAAATATGGTCTATCAAGACAATATATAACATAAACATCGTTGTCTCTCCAAGGACAATTTCATTTTTGTCTCTCTAGAGACAATAAAAAATTACATT
Organism: Pinus taeda; assembly: GCA_000404065.3. Lineage (NCBI taxonomy): Eukaryota > Viridiplantae > Streptophyta > Pinopsida > Pinales > Pinaceae > Pinus > Pinus taeda. The sequence continues at coordinate 20,436 of APFE030026992.1, forward strand.
AATGAATCTAGAAAAATATCTCACCATTGAAATAAACCAATATTAAAAGTATTTAATTAAAAATAAACTATAATATCATTGACTAATTAATATTAGGACACAGTGGAATTGAACCACCAACCCCCTATGTATAATGCAGTTGCTCTTCCACTGAGGTAGCACCCTTTAACAAATTATGTGATAGTTATGGTAGTCCTTGAAATTGCATATGTAGGCATTGATTTTAAAAAATGCTTAGGCACATAATGGCGTAATATTTTTAAAATCTAAAATGATGCAGCCCTTATTTTTAACTTCATAAAAATAACTCAATGGATTTAGCTCAATGTCACACCCATGTAGCATGACTCACACAACATGCTAACTAGCAATTGCACCAAGAGGTGCAAAGGAACGCAGACAGGAGTGGGGAAATTGCAATCAATGAGATTGTCTTTTATTTTTTTCTAAGACTAACTCCCCAAACAATTTTAAAATTAATTCTATTTTATGGTTAATGAAACTATTTTTTTTAAGATTCACAATAAAAATGGCAACAAAAATAATAGCTATTAAAAAAATTTCGTTAAACAAAATAATAAAACAATTAAAATTAAAATAAAATATCAATAACTCGTAATTTTGAATAGCCATAAGAGTTTGCTCAATCGGTCAAAACATGTGCCTCGCCAATGGGAGGTCATAGGGTCAATTCTTGAAAGCTCTTGGGGCGAGGTTAGTAAATAGGCTGAGGGATGTTTATGCCCTTCAGGTGGCGTCCACTCAGCGTTGAACAACCCTCGATGTAGTGGCTACCCACTGACCCGGGTATCTGTGAACCAGAAAGTGAAAAAAAAACTCATAATTTTGATTAATTTTATTTCATTTGTAATTACAACACATTTTTGAATTTAATAGTTAAAATAAAGATACATCCAAATTAGAAAAAAAAAATTGTTAGATCAAAATCAAGTAAATTTAATAAAATCACTTTACAAAGGCATCACAAATATTAGTAAATTGAAAATGATATGTTTGAATGGAATGGTTGAAAACACAATAGCTAGATTTACATTCAAGTTGGACCCAAAAAATAGAACAATAAAAACTCTTGCAACACAAATATGCCAATAGCTTTGCAATTTCGAGAGATTTTAAATCTCATAATTTTAGTGCATATTTTGCTTGATAAATAACTATACATATATACTAAATTCACCCCAAAATAAGTGAACTCACACACACCTATAGATCCAATATCCTCAAGGTGAATTATTTGTGCCTTAAACCCTCACAAATAGGATTTTATTTGTGAACGTGAATAATAATAAATTAAAATTAAAATATATGAACCAACCAAAAATTAAAAGAATCAAATCAACATATAACAATCACATTTAACAAACACAGTGCTAAAGGTTTTTTCCTCTCCAAACATATTAGTAAAATATATAAAAACTAATTGAAATTAAGGAAAAATGGTGATGAATGGGCTCATGGGTAAACAACAAAAGTTCAAGGCCATGTTACACCCCCCTCAAAACTGTTATCTAGATTATTGTAACATGATATGACAATAATATTAATACCCAAATTCAAATGGTGTGCATAGATAGATATTCATCCAAGCAGGTGGAAAATCCAAATTATACCTGTTTTTTAGCAGTTCAGTCATTTCTTCCTATATTTTAGACAAAAATATCGATCAGTAATTGGTACGTAGATTTTATGATAATAAAATAACCAGTTTCCCAAAGCAAGCAGTACATCTTGTGGATCTTTATATCAATTATAGGTTTGTCCACAATACCTGTTTTTTTCACAATTCCTTCTTCTCTTCTTTGAGTTTTGTTACTTCAACTTCCAAGTCAACAGTACATGGCTACAAACAAGGAAAAGTTTTAAAGGATTAATATTCCTATATAAAAATGTAGCAGCAAATGCTAGGTTTTTCCAACTGAGGGTTCAGTGAGAATGTTTTCCCAATCATAGTTAGGTTGTTAAAATAGAGACAAACATCACAAAAATGATATCAATCAGTAAAACACAATAGTTATAACAAAATCCTTTCATAATGGTTCTCCAACAATAGTTTATCGATCAAAACTGACATTCTTACAAAATAAGACAAACATATTGTTATGTTCGGTTAAGAGATGAGGGATAATTTACTTACCTTAAGTTTAGAAGGTTTCACCTTTAAGAACAAGTTGACAAGCCTTATTCAAAACAAGGCACATGAGGTATATTACCTCATTACAAGGTTTGGCACAATGTTACCCTCTAGCTTAGTTAAGACCTTTTAGACAAGCATGCAGCTAGAACCCTCTTTCCAACAACTGTGTTGCTTCCTTATGGGGTGTCCAGTTGACCAGGAAAACCATTAAGAGGGTTGGGATAATCTTACCTTCTAAATCAAGTAAGACATAGATGATTGGGTAGGAATACCCCTCTTTCCTACAAATTTATTACATCCTTTTTGGAGCAACCCAAGTCACCAAGATAATTACGAGCAAAATGAAAGGCAAACAAACCATGATATCAAATATTTGTAAGCCGCAACAATGCAACTCCCAACCCATATTAAAAATATGAGGACCTAATAACCACAAAGTTAACCATTAGTTTCGTGATCTAAAAATCCAACCAAAAATAGCAAGGTCACTTGTGCATACAGTTCATTAGAAATGGCTTATACTTTACTCTTCAATCCTAATATCTTCCCTAATATTTAGGTTGGTAAATTAAGCCATAGAATGGATCTTAACATAGACTTATATGTAGTTAAAAGTGCATTATATAAATTGTAATGTTGGAGGCTTTTGGTCAATCCAACAAATAAAAATCTTAAATGTTAAGGACAAAATTACAATTTCATGATCCTAAGATTAAAACAAATGATAATTTCTCTTTCATGAACCTAAGATTAAAACAAATGACACACACTATTTTTACCTTGAATTTAGGTAAATCCCAAAATAACATTTTTTAGCAGAAAATTCAAAAATTATGCGAAGAAATACATAGTTCTGATTTCGATAGAAGATTTAGTGCCTCAGAAACTCAAATTTTGACAAATAAAAACTATGATTCTCAATTTTTACCAACATAGATACTCAATTGAAATGAATTAGAGCATGACCTACAGTGTACACACAATTCTTCAGTACCTCTCTCGAAAAGAACAATGTAAAATATATCACAAAATAGCTTGCACAAGGACACAATTTCAAAAAATATAAGAAATCACCTAGAAGAGGCACATGATATTTTTGTCATGAACCAAAAAAAATTCAGTACTGGGATTATGGAAACCCCTCGCACATACCAGACAATATAAAATAAGAAAATAAATATAATATTGAACTTATCTTTTAGGAAATATTAAGGTTTGTAATTGAGTTTGAGTTTGAGTTATGTTTGTAATCTAATGCACTAACAAAATCGAAGAGTGATTTTGAAGGCGGGTTATGGTACCAGAGCCAACAATTTGGGCCAAGCCAGATCAGTTTCAGGATCAAAGACCTGATGCAAACCTCACATAGACAAGATCCATACTCTCTAACTTTTATAGTAAGGTGAAATCGTTGGTATAGAAAAGGCTAGTTTTATATTAGTAATTTTGTATTACATGATTTGGTCTCATGTGAAGAAGTATGCAAAAGCTCTCAGACAATGGCAACATAATATTAACTGTGTACTCTTGAGCATGCATTGATGGCAATGTCTATTGAGGGAAATGGGGCAAGTTAAGATGAAACTCTCAAGAATGTTTCTATGCAATACTTCATGCTAAATCATTGTAGGAAGACATGTCCACTCATTCATTTTACAATCCATACATATGATAAACATATAATGATAAAAATGTTTCATTGATCATTTGACCTAGAAACATAGTAGAAAGTGAAGCACTACCTAAATTAACACCTTGTATATAATACTTTCCTACCCTTAACAAAAATTTTCAAGGCAGAGAAAAAAAAAAAAAAAATCCCTAATATAGTCATGATGATCCTTTATTTTTGGTGGCTCCTTTTTCCCTAATGGTGAAGCAAATATATCATTCAAATTTATTTCTTTAAAATGAGAAAGAGTGTTGGCTGATGATGACCCCGAGAGATTCAATTAAGGGTGGAATTTCTAGGCTCATGTAAGAGTAGGTACCAACATACGTATTGTAGGGACAATTTCTGAGACAAAATTCTCATAGCCTCGAACTGTGTAATTTTTACTTCTTGTTTATAAACAAATAGGATGGATTTATGTCTCTATGCACAATTTTATGGAGATATAGATATCGCAAGCCCTCCAAGACGTCCTTGACACATTCAACATGAACCTCTCACACATCATCATGGATTTCCTTTGCTCCAATGACCCTTCATCCATGTACACTCCAAAACAAAGTAAGTTTATTCTCCCTTCTCAAAAATCTAGTAGCATTTCACTATGTATGGGGATTATGTCTTCTTCAGAATTTCCATCTCTTAAATTATCTATCACCTCAGGGTCTGTTGTGATTTCCATAAATGACCTTTAGGGCTTAAAGGGAAGAAGAATTTTTCTATCGTACCTCGTACACATTTTCCCCAACTTCCATTGTCAAGAATCTTAATTTGCTCCATGTCAAATCTGACCCATCTCTAGAACTAGCTACACTCTGTGGAGGCATAGGAAGTTGATAAAGTTGAGTCTGTTGACGTGTAGGGATGGGGATATTCAGTTGAGGACCCAACATTTTGTTCATTCAATTAATGAATGAATTCCTTATGGTTAGATCAAATTGACGTGACTATAAAAATCACAAGGTGAAATAGGAAGCGATAAGACCCAAAGCAGAACCACCCTAGCTCGAACAACATGAATCGTGTTAGAAAATTATATATTACAAAGAAATAGAACACATAAAATATTAAAGAAACATAAACACAGAAAATGCATAAAACAAGAGAGACACAGATATATGTGGTTCACCCAGTTTGGGCTACGTCAACGAAGAAACAGCCAGTCCTTCTTTTGTTATATTATCTAGCAAATTGAAGAGATACAACCTACAACAGATCCGCTATAACTCCTTCTTCGCTCTCAATCTCCTCTCTTTTCCTCACTCTGAATACAGATCTACATAGACGTAATACAATTCCCTCATATATAGTGAGGGGTTGCCTTCTAGGGAAAAAAACCCTAAATTAAACATAAATTCTACCATTAGATCATCCACCTAATGAATGGCTCAGATTGACTAGAAATTACTAGACTTTTACAAGGCAATTTTACATCTGTTTTTAGCTTCGAGGGTGCTACCCCCAAACCCCCATCAAGGGACTACTAGCCCCCTGACCCCCCAGCCGGGGGGAATCCCTCAGAACCCCCACAGGGGGGACAAGTCCCCCCCGGCATGGAGGGGTGTACAATATTCCTAGGGTATACATCCAGCTCAGACCTTTGAATACAGAAGATAATCACGCTCCACACCCAATAAATTAAAATTCCAAATTTCAAACTTTGAACTATGGCCAATTTGACAACATCATCCCCATCTTATCTAAACTCTTCCTTCCCCTTCATCTTCAAACACATGTCTCTCGGGTTCAAACAAGATGTATCAGGCTCATCGGGACTCGAAAACTCATCATTCAAGAGAAATGTATGTTTTCTTGCGTAATTCTTCATAGACCTTTGATCCAAAAATCTAGAGATCACGGGAAACATATCTAGTTTGGGAAATAATCCTTTCTAAAGTACTTTGGGATATGGGAGATGCAAGTATCATCGCAAGTAGCTCTTCCAAGGCATTAAGAGGATATAAGAGTCATGGAGAGGAATTATGTCAAAGAAATACATATCGAAACCCCAAAACTAGAACCGAAAGAGAAATTTACACAGGAAAGGCCAAGCGATCAAGGTCTACGTGTCAAATTTTAATTTTTTGAAGGATGAAAAAAATAACATTGCGATTGGCCAAGTTGAACAGTGCTTGCTTACCCATAGCCTGCAGATAAAATGCCTTTCGGCGTAATAACACACAATAATTTAAAAACTATTTAATCTAGTCATACAAAAAAAGGTAACTAGAATTATTACAAGCCTTTAATATCGTGCCATAACTATTGAATGGTTTATGTTTAGCATGTTTCCACTCTTCATATATTCTACGAATATGAATTTTGTCAAGGATTTTTTCACATCAACTAAAGATAATTTATAGATAAATTGACATATGCATCCTCCTATCTATCCATACATATCTATCCCTAAATGTTTTACAAGAAGTTAGATAATCCAACACAGTTATCATGACCTATTAGTAATGATAAAAAATGAGAGTCAAAAATATCCTCAGATTTAACTTGCAACCTATAATTGAGGGTTAGTGGACAACCAACATCTTCCCGGCCATTGAATGTAACCAATACTAACAATCTTCTATGCAATTACACTTCCAAAGAAGTCATGCGTAGCTTTGAAAGCTTGATTTAATCCTACTACATGTTGGTCAAAAGAGTATGATATATTTTGTTTTACCACATATCCAAATTACATCCTAAAACCACACAGGTTGAATTCCTAATTAAAACACAAAGTGATCAAGTTGCCTTGAATTCATCTTTAGTAGTTGCAACCGGGTCATCTTTAGCAGTTGCAATAGGGTCCAGCTCACAATATTTTTGGGGTAAATTTGGGGCTTCTCCATCAAAAAGGTTTTTTTGCTGGATCCTAATGAGAAAATATAAGAAGCTCCTTCCTGGGAACCAAGTAAAGCAATCCTCTGATACATAGACTTGAAACCATCAAGCCTAAAAAGAGGAACCACACTCACTCCAACATATTCCATAAGTCATTTTCAATTTCTAGCATTTCATACTTGCATTTAACTTTTGGAGGACTCACCTCGTTACGAGAAGAATTCCAGTCTTTGTACAGGGCCCAAACATCATCATTTTAGGGAAATATCATAAAAGTTCCTTTAGGACTTTTCTCCCATGCAACAATATGAGAAAAAATATTTAGCACATTGTTGTTGGCAGATTTTCCATGCTTAAAATTCCCACAACCCTTGTAAAATCCATCACTCGATGAGTTAGCGATAATTTTCTCTTTGTTGGTGGTGACCTGAAGCTAAACATTCTTCATCTTGAACTTGCTTCATGAAATACACTTATTAGTATGACCATCAAAGCGTAGCATTCCATCATCGTCATCATATATAGCCCAAATCTATTCTACCTCATAATCATTCTCAGTCCAATCCATGTTAAATTCATGAAAATAAGCATCATGTAAATTAATATCCTGAGTTGAATCTTCTTCCTCGGTATTTACCATATTAGATTTCTGTGATTTCTTGCTTGTGGAACTCTCCATGGCGTCATTTTTTTTAATCGTTGGCTTCTTCTTCCTCGGACGCTTATTTTTTGCTTCAACATCTTGTTCCTTGTTGTCTAATGCACCATTACCCAAATCCTTTACAACTTCAAATTCATCTTCATTGTAGTCTACTATTTTTTCATCACTAGAGTCACTATCCTTCGCTTTCCTTTGCCTCTTCTATTCAGTGATGGCTTTTCTATGATTTCCATGGTCATCTTCACTCTGAGCTTCTTCAGTCTTTCGGTTGATTTTGATTTTCCTTGTTAGTAACTTGTTTTTTCTTAACATGCTCAGTTTTAA
>APFE030026999.1:0-13855 GCA_000404065.3 Pinus taeda
ATCACTTAAAGCAACCCTTTATACGCACAGAGCACATATCCAAGCGAAAAGCTCGAGAATGCAAGTAAACCAACTGCTAAACTGATAAAATATTACATTGACTACTAAACTATCACATTGATCTAGATAATAGTGTTTGATTCCCCAAAATAATGTAGTATCTTCTGCAAAGCCACCAGGAGAGACATAAAACATGAATGGGGATAACTTCTATAGAATTGTAATTCAAAATTGATGAGTTAACAACCAATAGCAATATGTTTGAGAAACCATAACAATTATTCATATCATCTAATTGAAAATTCCAATGAACACTTCGACAAACTGGTTATCCTCATACAGAGCCCCTAAGTGCTAATTGTAACAACATACATAAGCGAGGAACTTTGCTGAGATTCAAGCCACAGGTTTTAAAACCATTATTGAAACAAATCAGTCACTATAGTTTCTGGTTATCCTCATATCGAGCTCCTAGGTGCTAATTATAACAACATACATAAGCCATGAACTTTGCTGAGATTCAAGCCACAAGTTTTAAAACCATTATTGAAACAAATGAGTCACTAAAAACTATATGTAGAGATGCATCTCATGCATTTTCTCTACTTGAAGGAAATTATATTTTGATGTAATGATGGCTAGGAGTGTCCTCTTTGAAGGGCTATCAATTGCATCTCTTTTAGCAATTTAAGTATCAACATTTTCAAAATGGAAAAGTAGAAATTAAAAAATATACATAAAAATGTAATGAATTGGGCCAAAGTTCAAACCTTGTCTAAGGCCATCTTAGTTGTTTGTTCTGCATCCTTCTTTTTTGTGGTAACTGTGCAATTTAATGAAAACTCGGGAAGTTCCAAGTGATAACAAAATTTCGTCTGTCTAGGTTGAGGTATAAACAATTTTGGGCATCAACTGCAGGTTCATCTTGAACAGACACTACTGTAAACTGCTATGGCACCATATTTGTTGTTAATTATGGTGTTTAGAGTAGGTTTTTACATATGTATTCTGGGTATAACCTGCCTGAGGTTTCTAAGACACCCAAGTACATCAATGGTGTAAAAACATTGTAAAAAAGTGCTCGAATAGAAAAAATAACTACCAGTGCATCAAACAAGCAAGTTTATCAGCATTAAAATCTCGACAAAAATTAAAAACGCCAGTGACAATGGTATTATTTTTTATAGCAGAAGAGTGAAAAGTGAAGAACCAATTATGGAAAAGTAGCTTTGAAGTCTGAATAATCCTAAACAACAATGCTGCAGAAAATTCTCATTACAAAAAAAAAAACTTAGGAGCCCACGTCGCTGAAGACTTTGAGCACGGGATATCGTAATCCCTCCATAATTATATAATGAAAACCTTGAGGGAACAACAACAAGAAAATAACCCTCCCGACCAACTGAACACATATCTTCCTACATAATCGATGTTGTGTTATTCAACTACAGAATCGATGTTGTGTTATTCAATTTGCCTATTTGTCCTAAATACTAGAGATTTTGGAGAGGAAAAAAATGTAAATGTGTATATTTTGGAGGGGGGGAAGTCTAGTTGTGAACAATTTGTATAGAATTTGGAGAAGAAGAAGCATCCCTGATAGTTCACCAAGCCATTAAAGTGACCTTTATACACAACATGCCGAATAATGTTTTAACACCAAGTCGTTAAAGTGACGTTTAAACACAACATGTCGAATAATGACTTTTAAACAACACATGGAATAAAAAAAAATTATTAACGACCATGATGGTCCTTCACATTTCACATGAAGGTCACCTGTCCTCACCTCTCAATCTCCATAACATAGCGTGTAAGCCTAAATTAGGGTCTGATGTAGGAGCATGAGACTTGGAGGGAAAAATCTTCAAACTTATTCCAAGAATACAAAAAAAATCTACAAGCAAAGGAGTGGGATCCTTTAGCCATCAATTTCAATGTTTTTCTAGTTTATCATAGAGATAGAATCTAGGAATAAATCATGATGTAATAAATGTTAAATAGTTAAGCTGTAGTGGAGGTTGTCAAGGAGGATGTCTCGTAGAACTGATAGTTATAATAAATTTAAGCTTCAGTTTTAGGAACTAGTTGTTAACACAAACCAGTATATATGTAATTTGGATGCTCTGTAAAGGGATTTTGACTGCATGCTTTTATCACATATTTCTCAAAGGAAGAGGGTATTTCTTTGTGTATTGGTTGATCCTAGAGGTGTGTTGACATATGAACCCTTTTTGTGCATTTGAACCTATATTTTCCTATTAAACTAGTATTTGTGTGTATATTTGGCTTCGTCTTTTCTTCTAAGTCCTTATAAAAGTGATTTAGCCTTATTTTCCAATGAATACTTCAATTGAAGCATGTTGGAGTGCGTTTCCCTTATATCAACGTGCCCTATTTCCTTGGTATGCATTGTTGAGTTCCATAGGCGAAACTTTGGTTTACACTGGAAAACTGTGAAAGACTTAGTTAGAATTGAGTTTCAGACTTGAAATCCTATTAAATATGGCCAATACCCTTATCAGGTCTACCACCTTTATCGCATTGTAGTTTTTGAGTGGAGAGGGTCTAGCCCTTTGAAGTGTCGAAGTTCGAAGTGCGACATTCGGATCTGAAATGTTATAGGAGAGGGCATATAATATATTGGGTCCGCAAGGCATTATTGCATCGCAAGTCTTAAGTGGCAGGAGCCTGGCAAGAGAGCATTGAATTGTCGATTGTGATTACTAATATGCTACAGTATTATCACATTGGGGAAGGGCGGATAGTAAAGCACCAATATTGTATTTACATTTTAACGCAATCCTTTTGAAAACTGTGTCGATAGTGTATTTGTGTTTTAACGCAATCCTTTCAAAAACTGCGCCGATGCTGTATTTACCTTTGTAATAGCAGTACAATAATTAAACCCAGTCGATAGTGTTTTTCATGCCTAATTGTGTTATTGCATTCAAAATCCCATTGATAGTGTATTTTGTAATTCCCATGGAAATAGAGCTCCAATAGTGGAAAAGGGGTTCTATGGTGAAAACTGCTAACGATAACAAGGGTGGGGCAATTAAAGGAAAGGGATTGGAAATAGTGGCTGAGAAAAGGGGAAATTTATGAAACAGTCAATCTAGGAATAGATGATTGATACTCCAGTTAGGATTGAAGAAGGATTTTAGCTAGGATTAGAGGAAATTATAAGAAGATTTGCATGTTTGTCTATATCACCTGCACCCAGGCCATCATTAGTGGTATCAGAGCAACCTTATGACTTTGAATTGAATCTTCGAAGAAAAATAAGGAAAGTTAATATGGCTTTCAGAGTTGGAAGAGGACGTGGTAGAAGAGGACGACCAGTTGCAAATGTTGAAGTTTTGGAAGTTGTGCAATAGATGCAGGCTAGAATGGAAGCATTAACAAGAGGGAGAAATATAGATGATGAAGATGTTAGTGATCCTGACATTGAAGCTGAAGGAGAGGAGGAAGCTATGGCAATTAATCCTAAGATGACATTCTTCCAGATAGTATTGAGATCGATATCTAGGCCAAAGGCTGAGGTTTCAATATATGAAGGAGGAATGAATCCAGAAGAATTGATAGGTTGGATTGATGGCATAGAGAATTTTTTTGATTATGAAGAAATAGAAGATGAGAAGAAAGTAAAGTTTGCTGTCACCAAGCTAAAGGGACATGCAGCACTTTGGTGGGATGGAGTGCAGGCAGAAAGAAAGAGTCTTGGCAAGCAACCAATTAGAAATTGGAATAGGATGGTAGCAAAGCTAAGAGGTAAGTTTCTACGAAGTATTTATCAACAAACCTTGTTTAGACAGATGCAAAATGTTAGACAGAGTTATATGACAGTGAAAGAATACATAGAGGAATTCTATAACGTAATCATAAGAGTTGGACAAACTTAGGATATAGATGAGAAGGTGGCTAGATATGTGAATGGTCTTAGAATGGACATTCAAGATGAGATAAGTATATTGTCTCCCAAAATAGTAGAAGAATCTTATTAGATGGTATTGAGAGATGAAGAAAAACTCATAAGGAAGTAGTTTGCCAGAGGGAGAGGTAATTTTCAAGGGAAAGGAAGCCAAGGTGGTAGAGGAAGATCTACAACACCTAAAGATGGAGCTAGCAGTAGCTCAAACCAACATTCACCCATAGGAGGTGCCATAAGTGGCAGAGGGAATTTTTCTAGAGGAAGAGGAGGCAGAGGAAGAAGAAGAGAATTAAGATGCTACAGATGTAATAAACTGGGACACAGAGCTTTTGAGTGCCTAGAGAATGTAGAAACAAGTTAGAGGAATGCAATTGTTTCCCAAGTTTAGGGAAAAACAATAGCAACAACAATGACAGAAGAAGAAAATGTACTAGAGAGAGGAGAATCTTTGGTAATCAATAAGGTTTTGTTCAAGCCAGCAAAGGAGATAGTTGAACCATCACAAAGAAAGACCTTGTTTAGAACAATGTGTAAGGTTCAAGGGAAATGTTGTCAGATGATCATTGATAGTGGCAGCACCAATAATTTGGTCTCTATAGAAGTAGTGGAGAAACTGAAGCTGAAGACAATGAATCATCCAGCACCTAACAAGTTGTCATGGTTACAAAAGGGACATCAGCTGTTAGTGAATGAATAGTGTGAAGTGGAGTTGCAGTTGGGCAAATATAAGGACAAAATTGTATGTGATGTGATGCCAATGGATGTGTGTCACATATTGCTTGGAAGACCTTGGCAATATGACATAGGAGCTATACATGATGGGAAAAGAACCACCTATAAGTTTGGTAAAGATGGTATCAATCATACATTGCTACCTATGGGAAAAGAAGATACATCAGGAAAGAAGACTAATCCAAAAACTTTATTACTGGGAGGAAAGGAATACTTGTAGTAGATTGAAGATAATGAGGTAAATTTTACTATGGTTTCCAAGCCTAAGGTAATAATGACTTCCATTGAAGTTTCTAATTTACCAATTGAAATTCAAGAAATGTTGGACAACTATTGTGATATGATTGTTAACGATTTGCCTAATGAGTTAGCACGCATTAGAAGAATCATCCATCATATATATTTTATTCTTGGAGAAAATCTACTTACCAAAGAAGCTTATAGAATGACTCCTACAGAAAATGAAGAGGTTAGGAAGCAGGTTGAAGAACTACTTGACAAAGGACTGATCAAAGAAAACTTGATTCCTTGTGCAGTACCAACAATGTTGAGTCCAAAGAAAGATGGAGGCTAGAGAATGTGTACTGATTCAAGAACCATGAATAAAATCACTATTAGGCACAAATTTCATTTACATAGAATTGATGATTTGATGGATTGTTTGAGTGGAGCAAAGTATTTTACAAAACTAGATCTTAAAAGTCGGTATCATCAAATAAGGATAAGAGAAGGGGATGAGTGGAAAACTGCTTTGAATACAAATGAAGGGTTGTATGAATGGAGAGTAATGTCCTTTGGGTTGTGAAATGCAGCAAGTACATTTATAGGACTCATGAATGAAGTTCTTAAAGAGTTTATTGGTAAATGTGTAGTATCATATCTGGATGATATATTACTTTACAGCAGGTCTAAGGAGGAGCACATACGACATCTTAATTATGTCTTACAAAGGCTACAACAAGAGAAATTATTGTTGAATTTGAAGAAGTGTTCATTCATGAAAGAATATTTAGTGTATATGGGTTTCGTTATTTATGCTGAAGGGCTAAAGATGGATCCAAAGAATATCATGGCAATCATGGAGTGGCCTTCACCTAAAAGTGTTTTTGAGGTAAGAATTTTCCATGGTATTGCTAGTTTTTACAGGAAATTCATAAAGAATTTTAGTAAGATCAATGCCCCTATTATTGAGACCATAAAGAAGCATAAAGAAACATTTAGATGGACTGCTGAAGCATAAAAGAATTTTCAGCTGCTGAAGGAGAAAATCATTGAAAATCCTATTTTGGTTCTACCTGATTTTAGTAAACATTTCCAAGTGAAGTGTGATTCCAACGAAGAAGCTATTGGAGGTGTTTTAAGTCAGGAAGGTAGACCTATAACTTATTTTATCAAAAAGCTGAATGATTAAAAGAAGAAGTGTTCTTCTCATGATAAGGAGTTCTATGCAGTTTTGCAGTCATTAAAGAAGTGGAGACATTATCTAATGTCAAAAGAGTTCATACTCTATTCAGAGAACCATGCATTGCAATATATTATGCAGTAGCCAAAGCTTAGTCAGAAACATGCTAAATGGGTATAGTATCTTCAAGGTTTCCATTTTGTCTTGAAACATATAAATGGTCAATCAAACAAAGTTGCAGATGCCTTAAGTAGGAGAAATATATTACTTCAACAGAGTCAAATTCAAGTGTTAGGTTTTGATTTTGTTAAAGAATTATATGAGACAGATCCAGATTTTAAAGAGGCATTTGAAGCTTGTAAAAATCCTATTTTGATGGATAGGAGTAAATGGTTGGATTATTTCTTACAAGATGGCCTACTATTTAAGAGAAATCAGATGTGCATACCAAACTGTTCTATGAGGGAGAACTTAGTCAAAGAAAAACATAGTGGTGGACTTGCAGGACATTTTGGTATAGAGAAGACTTATGAATAGTTAAACAGATTTTATTTCTGGCCAAAAATGAGATATGAAGTCGAAAAGTATGTGAAAACTTGTAAAATTTGTCAATATGCAAAGAGAAGAAGCCAAAACACAGGTTTGTATGTTCCATTACCAATTACAGATTGGCCTTGGGATATGGTAAGTATGGATTTTGTTTTGGGCTTAGCAAAGAGTCAAAGAGGAAATGATTCAGTTTTTGTCGTAGTGGACAGATTTTTAAAAATGGCACATTTTATTCCATGTTATAAAACCAGTGATGCTAGTCACATTGCTAGTTTTTTTTTCAAGGAGATTGTACGATTGCATGGGTTTCCTGAGAGTATTGTCTGAGACAGGGATTCCAAATTTGTTGGACATTTCTGGAGGAAATTATGGAAGAAGTTGGGAACTAAACTGAGTTTCAGTTCTGCCTATCATCCACAGACTGATGGACAGACTAAAGTTTTGAACAAGAATTTGGGTAATCTTTTAAGGAGTTTTACTAAAGAAAATCCATAGCACTGGGGTCAAGTGTTGGTGCGAGCTAAATATGCATATAATGACTCACCTAATAGGAATACATGACAGATTCCATTCCATATAGTTTATGGAATGCATCCAAGAGGAGTATCTGATTTAAGAAACTTGGGAAAAGATGAGATGAGAAGTGCAGAGGGAGAAGATTTTGCTTCAGAAATGCAAGCAATACATGAACAGGTGAAACAACAGCTGTAGGATAACAACATCAAGTACAAAACCAAAGCATGCATGAGAAGAATAGAGGTGAACTTTGAAGTTGGATATCTCATTTTAACACACCTTAGAAAGGAAATATTTCCAAAGAGGAAGTAGAATAAATTAAAGTTCAGGAAAATTGGACCATGCAGAGTATTAAGGAAATTTTTTGCAAATGCATATGAAATTGAATTAACCCCTCATGTTGGAATATCTCCAATTTTCAATTTTGTTGACCTATACAAGTATGAAGGTGAAATTGCAGACGATACAAAAAAGGATCATGAGACACAAGAAATTGACTGGGTAAAACAATTACCTACGACAAAAGAGTTACAACCAGAAAGGATTTTGGACAAGAAAGTGTTCAAGAAAACTAGAGGGTAGGAGTACTTTCAATATTTGGTAAAATGGAAGGATCAGCCTACCGTTGAAGCTGCTTGGGTAGCAGAAAGCATGGTATAGAAGCTGGGCAGTTCTATAGAAGTGCTCATGGACAAGAGCCCATGAAACATTTTGTCCTCAGGAGTCTGATGCATGAGCATGAGACTTGGAGGGAAAAATCTTCAAACTTATTCCAAAAATACAAAAAAAAATCTACAAGCAAAGGAGTGGGATCCTTTAACCATCAATTTCCATGTTTTTCTAGTTTAGCATAGAGATAGAATCTAGAAATAAATCATGATGTAATAAATGTTAAATAGTTACGCTGTAGTGGAGGTTGTCAAGGAGGATGTCTTGCAGAACTGATAGTTATAATAAATTTAAGCCTCTATTTTAGGAACTGGTTGTTAACATGAACCAGTATATATGTAATTTGGATGTTATTATAAAGGGATTTTGATCGCATGCTTTTATCGCATATTTCTCAAAAGAAGAGGGTATTTCTCTATGTATTGGTCAATCTCAGAGGTGTGGTGACCTTTGAACCCTTTCTGTACATCTGAACTTGTATTTCCCTATTAAACTAGTATTTGAGAAGGAATCGGCTAAATTCTCATTGGGAAGGCTTTTATACACATTTGCTTGTTTAGTTTGAGAAAATATGTATATATATATATGCCAAGTTATTATGTCAAGCTGCACTAACGAGTTAATCTTTTGGTTTATATTTATAGTACATTATCAATGGTTTATAAAACCCACAAGGTTGGCATTAATTGACATGTCCATGTCGCCATAACTCATCGAAAGCTGCACTTTCAGATGTTGATGCAATATTCCTGCACTTGTCCTTGTTGTATCTGCTGGCAAACATCAAATGATGGAAATCTAAGGTGAATATTGGTGGTAAATTTGGGTGGAAATTATGATGGTAACAACCTTCCCTCTTCCATCACGCCGATTGGAATTTTTCGAAACCCTAGCGTTCTAGAGGTTGTAGCTCTGCGACCAAAGTTCTTCAACATGGAACCCAGGTAATTAAGTACACGGCAATGCTCGTCTATTATGGTTATTATTGTTCCCCTTGACTCTAGTTGATAATGATTATTGATATGTTTATTACATTCCTCAAAGTCAATAGGTTTTCCAGGCATCTATACATTTTTCCTCACCCGAGAGATGGCAAAGAAGGTGAACACACAAGTCCTTGCTCTTGGTAAGGAATTACGTCAAAATTCCAAATTAACCAACAGTGAGTTTTTCTAAATATCTCTCTTTGTAGTTTAGTTCACAGAGTTACGAGGATTGAGTTTCTCCTGAATAGCAACTCACGTAAGGTTTTTATAGCTTCCACTTACCTTGTTTTATTAGTTGGCCAAATTTGTATCCCTTTCGACGAGAAATTGGTTTTTTTTAGGTTGCGGCCTCTTATAAATGAGCATTCCCAATATTCTACATTGTATTATTTATACCTAAGGTAAGTTCTTTTTTTGATTCTATTATGTGACCTACCAATGTGTCTTTGATATAGCTCTATATTAACATCCATGCCAAAACTATTGCTATTATAATTTTGTGCTTGTAAAAAGTGTGTTTGGATTTTTTATTTCTTTCCTATAAGAATGTGTTTGGCTTCTTTCTTTCTTTCCTTCTCGAATTTCCAGACTTCCCTAGAACTGGGTTGGGGCTTTGACCTTTAAATTTCTTGTAATTAGTACCAATATTTCTTACATGCAAAGTTAGCATAGTAGTTTGCAAGGTTTTGACCCTTAAATTTCTTGTACTTAGTAGCCATATTCCCTACATGGAAAATTAAGATTACCATACTCATTTCCAGGGTTTTGACCCTTCAATTTCTTGTAATTAGTAGCCATATTCTTTACATCGAAAATTACCCTAGTCGGTTCCAGGTTGTAGGTATTTTAGCTTGTGTCCACTTGTAGTCAAATTAATCAAGCTCGTTTTAACTATTCCATTGTATTGAAACTCTTAAGGTTACCTTGAAGATTTGCTTGTCAACTTGGATTTACCAATACAATTTATAATATAGGCTTTTTAAATCATGTACTTTTTAACTATTCTGCTATATTGAAACTCTTAAGGTTACCTGAATATTTCTTTGTCAACTTGGATTTACCAATACAATTTATACTATGGGTTTTTTAACTATGTTGGTCCTAAACATTTCATTGTATTGCATATATATTTTGTTGCCAGCTATTTCTTAATTAGACATATTTATTCAAATATATAAAATTGTTGAAATGTAGTGGCTATGCATAAACTCTCGTTTGGTTTACTATACAAGTTTTATATATAAATGTGTTCCTAAACATCTCATTTTATCACATATATATTTTGTTGGCAGTGGCCTTGCCACTATTTCTTAATTAGACCTATTTATTCAGATTTATAAACATGTTAACATTTAGTTCCTAAGAGATTTCTTTCATGTTGACATTAACCTTTTGGTAATGGGTGAATTTGAATTGCAAATTTTGTCTTTGGTTCAGTGGCCTATTTTTGAAAATTAAATGTGGAGTATTATTTACTCATTTTTCAGTGAAGGGGTATTCTGGGTTCTTTTTGTTGGACATGTCCTTCATTGGAGGAAGTGGGGCCCCCTTTTTTCGCCCCATAACATTATATATATATAGATAGAAGATATTGGAGGAAGTGCTCTTATTCTTGATGATCGACTGGAGCTAACCTATCAGAACTAACTGACATGCCTCAAAAATTTTATTTGTTGAAGAGTTTGCTAGGTTCTGAAATTACTTTCATAGTTTAATGAAGGAACTACCTCTAAGTATTTCTCTTATCTTTACCAGCATCTTCTTATCTATTATTTACCACTATTACTTACCACTATAAATTCTAGATTCAAATGTTCAACAAGCATTTCATAGTTTAATGAAGGAAATACCTCTAAGTATTTCTCTTCTCTTTAGAGGTATCTTCTTATCTATTATTTACCCCTCTAAATTATATATTCAAATGTTTGAGAAACATTTCACATTTTAATGAAGGAACTACCTCTAAGTATTTCTCTTCTCTTTAATGACATCTTCTTATCTATTATTTACCAATGTAAATTCTATATTCAAATGTTTGAGAATTAAGAGGACCCCATTTGTTCATAAAGTGCTTAGATTTAGGTACATAATCAACATAATTAACGGTTGTCCCACCAAGGATAATATTTTACCTTTATATATTGGAACAAACTGATTCCAAAATCTTAACCCTTTTTTTATTCCCTATACAAATATTTAACTTAGCTCTTATTCCATATTCTTGTCAAACTTCCTGAAAACTTTAGGAAATCATCATAATAGGTTACTACTATGAGTTGGAACTTTCTATACACTTTTACTATTTTAAAACCATAGTTCTATTCTAAAATACATCAATATAGATCATGGTTATGTCCTAGAAAGTTAGGAATAAGAGTACTTATCAGTTAAGTTGTCCCAAAATATCCATTTCCCACATAGGCTAACACAAAAATAGTCTTCTACTTAATTATGTATAAGAAAATTATACCATTTCCTTTCAGCAAGTCATTGTTCATCATTCAAAATAGATGATCCAAAGGAACGATACTTCTACAACTACATAAATTACTTTCATATTTTAGAAAAACCAGAATTAAAATACTTATATGTTCCAATGAAGGTTGGCTAGGGAATACATTAGGAATGGAGTGGTCCTCCTTATCAGTTCTCCCCCATGCGAGTTTCATTCCCAAAATAGTCATTGAAAATGACTTAACCAAGTCTGTTATAGGGCCTTAAGACTACTCCAGCTCAGAGACTCATATGTTTGTTGGCTTTAGCCAGCTCAAGAATTCCCTACTAGCAATGGCAATGTCCTCCCTTCCCTTGACAACAATGTATACAAGAAACTATTTTATTTCTCTCGCCCACAATAGCTTCAATATTTCTCTCATTATTTCTTCTCTTCTGCTTCCCTAATTGAGATAATTTATCTCTAGGGGTGGTAGTGAGTGCCCCTGAATTTTATGTTAAATGAAACTTTTTCTTAGTGACTTTTTCCCTAAATTCCTTCGCTACCCATAACCAATTTTTTTAAAAATAAAATCAAAATAACTTTAAATATTAAATTTTCAATGACGCTTCCACAACCTGGGTTTACTGATGAGTTAATATAGAAAAGTAAATTAGTTATTTAATTTTTATTAAAGGGTGTTACATCTTCCCTTGAGAAAAACACCCTCCTCGATGTTTGCTTCTAGCCCTTCAACCGAGGCTGAAATCTGCTTCCCACCTAAAATTTCATCTGCTCAATTTACCTTTGTTGGATAAAGTGCCTTATTTCCACTTTATTTGGTGATATCTTGCTTTCATAACATTTCATTGTTGTTTTTTATTTCTGATTGTAGGTATAGAGGTTCGCCCATGAGTCTTTTACCCAATCTAACCTACATTCACAATTATCAAGGTTGTCATTAGTCTCCTTCAATCATTACGTAATAAAAATGCATATTCATATAATCATCCTAACGCAGGAAAACCTGCATATACCCACAGTATGCATGGCAAAATGCACATATTTGTTTTTCCCTAGGAATTTTAACTCTTTCCCGAGTCAAATCTTCAACTCTTAATGGTTAAGGCCCCTCAAATAATATCTGTAGAACGATTTATTAACTAAACAGAGTCTGCCCTTCATTCATCCTTTCATCGGGACTCATTCACATCATTTTCATTAACCTTTCTTATTATCTAATGCACCCACATGAATTCCCATTAATCCTTATGCCGCACGTATATCCAATCCCCACTCTTACTTTAGTTATAATTGGACTTAAACGACAAACCCAATTATCATGCTTTGTTTCTATTATAAACATTTTATAATAGAAATCCTCATAAAACATTCATAACTTATCTTCTCCGCTTTTTCTCACTATTGCACGTTTCTTGAGGCTCCCTTTATCGCTATCTCAATCTCACTAACATGCCTCCTAAGACTCCTTTCGCATCTGATATGCGATAAACCTCCGAACTTCAATATAATATAAACCACATTCATCACTTTCTCGGGTCTACTCTTCTATCGCACATCGCAAATCCTTTAGACCCGTTTAACATTGCAAACCATATTATTTATCGGCTCACTCCACATCACATGTCACACATCGCATGTTGCATTCGTTAAGGCCCAATACATTACCATGGAAGATTCGCGATGCAATCAAACCTCTGATCTCATCGAACATTGCAATCGCATATCACAATCGCTTATGGCCCAAGGTTAATTCCTCCCATTGGACTATTGTGATGCATGATTCCACAATGATCCTCCACTATTGATCCAATCACTCGATCCAACGGTCAGCGATGATCTCGCATATATCAATTGCAATTCCCTTAAGGCCGATTCATTCGCTTACTTGATAAGTTGTGATGCGATATTCATAACTCCATTCCTTGCGACTTGATCTCATCCATTGATCTGATGGACCCAATAGTGCCTGCGCATTGACACTTCATTCTTTCATTCTTCTTTCCAATTGAGTTTTACCCCATTTCTCCAACATTCCTTTGTGGCTTCAGTTATTTCAGTGGTTCTTCATCTTTCCACTATTCTGTTGTGTGACTCCCTCTTGACCTTAATTCTGTGAGTTCTTTAGTCACAATCACTCCAGACAATAGTTTGGTTCTTCGAATGGATTCAAAAGTCCATTATGATCCTCTGTCTCGTTCTTTTCCACTATGTTTTCTGCCGAACTACTCCTGCATACATATATTGTGTTGGATTCCGATTCATTCATAATTCATCATGCCATACTTGAAGCGCACACTTATATAATTTCAGAATTAATCTTTGCATATATAAACAAATATTAACACAGTTTCTCTCTTAGGCCTGATCTTCTAATGTCAGTGGCCTTTGTTTTATAATATACCCGTAGACTCATAGTCACACTCCAACCAGTTAACCTATCCACCCTATCTCTCTTGATTTTTCCTTTTAGGCTTACATTTATACAAAGGGATTCTAAAACCATTTCCTGGTTTAGATCCATAAACTCAACAAAATCTTAAAATCTCTTCCTCATCCCTAACGATCCTCTCCAATCCTCAAAATCATAAACTAACTCTTAATATGAGTTT